>CAJVPI010001746.1:0-10105 GCA_910592345.1 Paraglomus brasilianum
AAAAAATATGCTAATTGATATGTCCGATCTTGAGAAAATCAAAAAAAGCTTGACCGGATACTTTTGATAGGGTAGTGCACCGGGTGGAATACTTTTGATACAAATCTGCTGAATTAAGACTATAGATTCTATTTTCGTGCCATAATAAAATAAAATTAAATGTGATCAGGATAAACTAAAAACGAGGAAGCAAAGCTCGAGTTTCTGACTCATGCAATTTAATATCTTCATCAGCTGTATAATATCCTTCATCGGAGCTTGACATTTTATATACTGTACGTTTGTAATGTACGGAGTGCGCCTCAAAAAAAAATTTTTTTTTCTGCAAGTAGGTTACTTCTGTAGCACGTATCTTTGATATCAAAATAAATCCGTCCTAAATATTTTGGGACGCGTCCTGGAAAAAAAAAGTTACAAGGACGGGATCTGTTTTAGGATAAAGTCTTTTTTTTTCTTGATTCATCTTGTTCTCCTATATTAATATTATTTATAAATCCGTCTTAGTTGTCCTAGTAAAAATTAAAAAACTAGGGAGAAAAATTTAACACTTTTGTTATACTCATACTTACCTATGATATGTGCACAACTCATAAATAAAAAAAAGTATGAAATTTTTTAGGACACTTAAGACGTGGTATTCTAGATCGGCTCACAGCTATTAATGTCCAATAAAATAATGATTAAATTTGTGCGACAAGTATTATAAATTTCGAAATTCATTTTTTGTGCTATTTTAATAAAAGTCACAATGAATATTTTGCCGTTCACAATAAGCACCATTAGCAACCAGCTGAGCTTTGACAACTCCAGTTTAAATTGTTTCAAAAAAATAAAATAAGATAAAATGCAGAGATTTTTGCAAACATAAAAAAATACCTAACACAGAATTAAGATCTAAGTGCTGAAAACCTTTTCCGTTGTCATAGGTACGTAACACTGAGCTTTATTTAATCCAGCTATACTTGATTTTTTCACAACCTCAATAATATGATTCTACAGTAGGTTTTCGGTAAAGTTTTTTAATTAATTCAAAACTACTATTACACTTAAATTTAGTATGTCCAGGAACCATGAAATTAAGCTCAACACTTTTGTAATAACCGCATGCTAACATCAAATGGTAACATTGTTTTTATTCTGACCACCAGCATTATCACAAGTAATTTTAAAAAATTTTCCACCTTCATTTTCTCCTTGAGCTTTTTTTAAAATACTTCTAATAGTTGCTGTAATTCTTTGGTTCCATAGTGGATTTAATGTAAATTAGTTTTTTATTATATTTTTATATAGAGATTTAACATGTTATGATTTTAGCAAACATCTGGACCAGTTTCGGTCATATTTGCACAACAGCTAAGATAGTCAATAAATTATGTCTGGTCACTAAAGCAAAACTGTCATCAGTCACTTAGTTAATTTTTCAGCCACATCAGCTGGTTTTAACCCATATACATAATACAGTCAACTCTGTTTATACCGAACGGGTTGGCATAGCTCTCTGTGTCCTTCCGGATCCGGTATATGGAAAGTTTATAAGAAACTCCGGTATAAACAAAGAATTTTCATATGAAACAAACGGTGTGCAAGAATCTGTCCGTGAGATTCCGGTATATACATTGGTATAAACAGAGTTGACTGTACCTTTATGTTATGTCAAGCCCACCAATGCCTGTAATAGTGAAGAGAAAAAAATGAGCATTGCATCATCATAGTCAAGAACCAATTAAAGAACATTCACAGCAGGCCATTCACCATATGTCAGGGCATACCACTGTGGCCACCACAAAGCACTCTCAATGTATCCTATTCATATTCACCACAGCCCGCAATTCCCTCAAAAGCCTTTTCAGTAATGGAGAACATCAAAACCATCTAGACATCATAATCAGGAAACTACACTAATTATAATATTTTCACATGTATCTCATTCACCATGCCCGCAATATTCCTCAAAGGCTTTTTCGGTCGATTAATTACCACTTAACAAATACTCAGTGAGAATTCTCACCTTTCGCGGGGGATATAACCTTCTCGTCGTCGTAACTTCTTCTTCAACCTCTTTCGTAAATGAAAGAAGTTTAGTAATACAACAGTGTTGTATCTCCAGCCACATCTGCCTTATGCAGATGACTTTAAACAAAGCTAGCACTCGTAGATGTCTCTACACGTGTAAAACGCTTCAACTTTCTGTGTGACATTTTTTTTAATGATGCGTCACGTGCAATCGATGTCCGACCGTCCATTCACGTGCCAATGTGGCTCACATTCGCGGTTTCTTGGGAACGATGCAATTACTATTTCTCACCATAAACTTTCGGATACCAATTGAATTGACAGGAGCACAATATACAAAAACGAGACATTGAAGATAGATTCTTAAGAAATTATTTGATATGACGAACACAACGCATCCCTCCACTACAACTTCTACCACCTCTTCTTCTTCCTTCAACTTCGTTGCTCGTCCATCCTCTAACTCATATCCTGTTTCTCACTTCCGCAAGCTCCACACCGAGTTTACTCACCAAGTACATAAACTTACATATGACATTGACTCTTGGAGTTCACACTCGGCTCTATATCACCCACGACATATTATGGTTAATAAACCGCTCGAACAGGGTTCGCGGTGGTCGAGCAACAGCAACAATCAGATGCAATTCATCACATTAAAACTGGACAAGATGGCCATTGTTCGTATCCTTTTGTGTGTCGTGTGTCAAAGTCAATTACGATAATCAAATGAAGTATAGTAGAACGAGATAACATGAGCATTGACACCGATACGTTAATGACACATTGACCAATATCTTCATGACACATTGACCGGCATCTTAATGACACATTGGCCGATATCTTAATGACACATTGACCGATATCTTAACGACACATTGACCTTGACTCTTTCTTGCAATAATTCTTTGGCATATTAAGATAGCATTACCTTTGGAAAATACCATAAAGGTGAGCTGCTGAGAATGTGTTCTGAATCTATGCCTGCGGTTTTTTGTGATAGATCGACTGAATTGCTATTTAATATTCTTCACCGCAATATAATCTATCAGTCCACGTGTGTAATCTGAAAGAATTTAAAGTATTTGGAGGAGTAACACCTAATAATATGATTGAATTGCTTCATTCCGGTAATTGTTTATTGTCTAGCCATAACCTTTCACGCGAATTTGTTCACTTTTCTGATATGGTTTGATCTTTATTTTTAGGTCTCCGCAATGATCACGAGCCGGAAACGTTTCCTTTGAAACATCGAGCTAATTATGTGGTAAAGAAATTGTTTCATAGATGCGTAATGTGACAATGAATTATTGTATTATTCATCCTCTATAACCATAATCTATCTGCAGTATCTCCCATTCCAATATATTAAAATAGTACCGATGGCTGCATGGGGGGCTAATTTTAATTTTAGTATATGGTACCTTGAAATAAGAGGCGTCGATGATCAAGATTTTGTACAGAAAGCATATGATGACTATATTACAGTAAGTGCCTTCAAAATTGGACCATTTGTTCCCCTTCGTATTCTGCGCTTCGATTAATGTACCCTGTTACATTCACCTAAAAGTACCGAGAGAAGGAAACAATCAGATTATGTCTCAAACACCTGAGACAACGCAACTACATTGACACCTTCAATTCATTACAAGCCCGGACGAATATACTCCTGGAAGACCCTCTGTTGACCGATCTCCATTCACACATTGTGGTAGAGGCTAATTTTGACAAAGCGGAAGAAATTATGGAAATGGCAGCCGAAAAGGATTTTTTTAATGAATTTATACGCAGATGCTCATATAAGCCAGCTTGGAGAAAGATAGAAGCTAGTAATGCTGGTATGTATGATTTGTGGGAAGAGACGTGGCAGACTGTTTATGGAATATGAAGAAATGATGCTGAAAAAAAAAAGAGAACGCTATATTATTATTCTACAATTTTTGACTTACGCTTAATCCTGTGCTAGATGGTGATTCGCCATGTATGAGGGGCGGTCATCAGATGTGTATTGACGTTGAGGTGAATATTCAAATAGTTTCAATCGACAGTATCGCTACATTGTCTTGAGAATTGCAGTTTAACTTGATGCTTTGATAATTAAACAATTTGTCTTTTATCGAAGGCCGGTCACGTCTACCTTTTTGCTGGGTGGGATGGTACCAAAGATTTGGCTGATTTCTGGGTCTATGACATCAATGCAAACAGCTGGATTCTAATATCCGAAGATACACAGGAGTATGAGTTTTGCTTTAATAATATAAACTACTCATATTACAATAATTTTAACTAATGCATTACTATCAGGCAAGGAGGGCCAGGTCCACGTTCTTGTCATAAGATATGCTTTGATCCTATCATGAAGCAGATATACGTATTTGGGAAATACATTGAACCAGAGGCAAGGTCGGAGGCAAATCTGGATTCTGACTTTTATCGATATGATGTGTTGAACAACCAATGGACAACTATATCGTTAAATACGAAGGTGAGTTGGAAGTTTCTCTACGATGACAACGGCATAAGTTTTGAAATTCAGTTGTAATTCGGTGGCGGAATCAAGCAATGGCGGCGAAAAGGGACTGAGCGGGCCCGTTCGGGTAACTAATGGAAGTAACAAACATAAGGCGCGCATACGTGCTGTCCTCATTACCTACCGTCTCTGTTAAGAGCAACCGTAACCATTTAGACATAGCATTATAGTTCTTTTGTCCGAATCATCTGAGGAATATTGTACCATAGACAGCAGGCCTGAAACATATCATTACATACCATTCGTTACAAGAAAGAGACGGCTGATTTCCTGCAACCTCTAGTTACAAGGTGGACCCGAATTAATATACGATCATCAAATGTGTATAGATCCTGAGACACAGATATTGTACGTATTTGGTGGTCGTACGATGCGTGTAGATCCTAAGGATTTCAGTCATAGTGGCTTGTACGCGTACGAAATTGCGAAAGATACATGGACATTACTCAGGTGAGAAATCGTTCTGAATTTAAATATTTCACTCTGTGAATTGGTGATTTCGGTAAATAGTATCCACGTCACTTTAATTAGTGTTCAGGGTAACAGTTGAAGTAGCATTGGAATAGTAGTTGATGGATGCTCGTTCTGTATTTGTCAATGAAGGCCTGATATTAGATCTGATCTCACTAAATCGCAGCAAGGAGGACAATTGAAATCTCGCATTGGTCACTCGATGCTATTTGATCCAAAGGAGAAATTGCTCTACATCTTTGCTGGCCAACGTGAAAAAGAATACCTGAGGTAATCACGCATATTATATAAATGTTAATTATTTCCATTGTAATCTACCTTTACCTCGACTTGTCAACTAACAGCTCCCTCGCTCCTTTTCCAAAAGCGATTTTTATGTCTACGACATAAAAAACAATACAGTTCATGAGATATCTAGGGACTACTCAAAACAAGGAGGCCCTGAAGCAGGTTTCACTCAGCGCTCCACGTTCGATACCGAGCAACAAGAATTCTACGTTCTATCCGGCCTCATGCGAGATAATAAGAGGAATTCAACGTCGAAAAGCTCCTTTTGGGTATACTCTCTCGAAACTGGTCAGTGGATAAAAATATATCAGAATGAACAGACGGACAATAAGCATTGGATACAACAGACACCGTCTGAGCCTTGTCCGAGATTTGCTCACCAGCTGGTATACGATCATGTCAACAAAGTACAATATTTATTTGGAGGGAATCCTGGCGAACAAGGAAATTCCAAGCAGAGACTTGACGATTTTTGGGATTTGAGGTTAATAAGACCGACGACTGAAGAGATTTTGAGGAAGGTTAGGTTTCATATAAGGAAACAGAAGTAAGTATGGGTGCGTAATCAGGGGATGTTTTAAGCGGCTTCTAATAAATATTTCCTGTTATTAGATTTCGCGAGATGTGCTTGGATCCGTCATATTCGGTTGATGCACTTAAGTTTCTCCAAACACAATTAGCTGAAGTAGTTGACCATTCAAACGAAACCGAGAGTGCGGAGTTTCGTAGTTTAACAACTGATCTTGTATATCGAAATAGAGGCAAGTGTTTTTCTGGCGTTCGATTATTGGTTATTTGTTAACTGAATAATTCAACTGACTTTACAAAATGATACAGGCAAGCGACCTGATACTTTTCAATCGCGTACTGAATTATACGAGACGCTTTTAGAATATTTTCCAGAGATAATGAAGCAACCGAAAGGAAACTTGATTGATTTAGTCAAGATCCAATGATGTAAAATATAATGAACGAGTAATAGATGCGGGATGTAGGTACTCAACGAAATTGGTTCAGTGTAAATAACGAAGGTCTTGCCTGAAATTTGCATATATGTAGACATATTTATTTTCATATTTATCATAACGCTAGAGGCGAAGAATAAACAGAACAAATAAAATCGGACCGATGCAGAAGATATTTTAATTTAATATGGGCGAAGCGCGAGATTAAATTCATCACCAGTGGTTAAAGCAATTTATACTACATAATAATAAGCAACATGAGAGGATAAAAAAAGGTGAACTTTATGTTGGCAAGATAGTCTCAGCATTATAGATTGATGTTTCGGAGATGTTTATCCTAAAAATCACACATATATGTATAACCTTACCAACAGCACTACCAACCACAAATTCAGGATCTGTTGATACATGTGGCTCGCCTTCAACGAAAAGCCAGAACAAGAATAGAGTTAGAAAGCATTATAAAAGGAGATATTCCAATACGATCCTTAAAAGCCACCTGTTTAGGCCAATAATGCGAAGCAGGTCATCCACTAATGTATCAGTTAAGGCTTCTCTTGTTCCTATTCTGCATTCTCAGTCTCATGGAGTTTCACGACAAATGTCTTGACTTCATCGTCTAATTGTTCCTGAATGTTGTTAATATTGAAGTTTCGCTTACTAAGTATGTCACGGTCAAAGTTAGTATCGTGTTGGAAGATTTGGAACTATATGATTTAGTATGAGGGTGTTAAGGAATGATATCATTCTCGGATAAAGCTGACATTCAGTGCTTCGATATCTCATTTTTTGAATTTAATGACAGCGACAATCGTTTTTACGATTTTATAGAAACTTAATACAAGAATCGGTCATAATAATGTGTAAGCGTATATTACTTTTCTTATTCACTTAATACGTCGGGCATGGTTAATAATCTTAGTTTGATTTGGATAGACGATAAACTTATAAGATGTTCGCGTTTTTAGACTGTTGATTCAATTTAAAAGATCGTAAATCGAAAAATACAATTTTTGCATTTACTCTCAAATTTTATTCATGAAATTAGGTTCAAACCACAGCGCAAGTTATTATATTAGCCTTGAATTTCTGTTAAATAATTTTGGCCGCCATACGGAAATCTGGATCTTTGACTCATCGCTGGCAGTGGAAGAAGCCTTATTGAGTGGTTTCTTTTTGCTGATCGAGAGTTTGCTTGTTTATCATGATTAGCGCTCTGGTTTTTTGTGATTTCACAAGCCACCCACATGATCTGCCAAAATCTCATCATCAACAAATTCCAAACAGCTTCTCTTCGCGAGTCCATTCTCGCCTTTCTCAAACGTCTACTTTCGTGCGTTAACTCGTTTTCAAATAAAATGTCACATTGATAGCCCTTATTTCCCCACTGATAAAGGAAATACAACATAATTATGCGTCTGCCCAATCTAACTCTGACGGCAGCCCAGAAATCAAGAGTAACGTTCACATTATTTACTACTGTTGCATTATTTGCCATATTTACCGTCTCCGCACATGGGCTGCTGCCCTGTCCTGCACATGAAGATTCGGGGAGGACCGCGCTATCAGGAAAGAAACGGGTCGAAGTAGATGGAAAGAAAAAGGTTATCGTCGTAACCAGAGAGAGGAGGAAGATCATGAAGACTGAGAAATGAAGATTCGTGATTGGATAGCAAAATCAAAAGAGTGAGTAACTGTTGCGAGTGATAATGAGGGAACCCTTGAAGAAAGATTACATCGTATCTTTACTATACGAGAAAATGAAATGATACGTCTTTCTGACGATCAATGCTCAACCTCTAACATTCCTTTAATACTTTACGCCTTTATTTCTGCCGCATGCATTACAAATGACAGCACTCGTAGTAAGGCTCTTATCCGCTCTCACATCAGATATGGGATTAATAAATGTACAATTGTTTCTTCTATTTGTGATCCTCGCTTTGATCTCATTAACAATTCTATCAAAGGCCCATTGCTTATTTCATTACTTCCAACCCGTTCATTATCTATTCATACGGTCTTCCTTTGTTACTGTTACAAGTGGATGATAATGTTGACTTCTACTATCATATTTACTACGCCCCGTATCGGTATTTAGAGAGAAGATAGAAATAGTTACTTGCTTGTCGATTTCTATTTGTGTAATAAATCGAAATCCTAAAGTATAGAAGTTATTGGTGAGAGCAACCAATCTAGCTGGAACGTTGACCATAACCGAACGCATCCAAGTCTCTTCGACGCATTCAACCCCAGACGCATCCAAGGTTGCATAAACCAGACTCTTCGACAACCCAGACGCACCAAGAACCGAAACCAGATGCGTCCAAAGTTGCATATAAACAGCTAAACCAAACCCCGACGCATCCAAAGACTTAGTTACTTGCCTGAAAATCCGCATTCTGTTTGAGGAAGAAATTTTCACCATCATCCTTTTTACACTATTGGCCCCGTATCGGAAGTAATCAGATGATTAAGTAAATGATACAGACATCTATGATAATTTTTCGCTGGTTCTGGTCACATGAAGGGTTCGGGCAGGGCATAACCGGAGAAGTCGCTCAAGTGTCGAAAGTAGGAGCATGCTCGACGTGCAGTTCGGTGCATCACATTGGGATCCGTTTGCGTCGCCTTTCCCTTGCCTTCAGCTAGTATGTACAGATTTTCTTGCATTGTTGTCACCCGAATACTTAATGCAATTGGTCTATTTGGGCAACGGATGGGTAGTCTTACAACCATTACTATGGAATGTATCCGACGTTATTCAGACGAAAAAAGCAGATCCAGAGAAGATTGCGGGCGGATGATGGTATGCTAGAGAATGCTTCTTTGATACGAGATGTTATCGTTGTAATTAGCTAGTATATGCTCAGACAGGTTGGGAATGGGACAAATCAACGTTATTTCGCATGGTTGATATGAACAGAGCTTGGGATATATAGATGGCATACTTGTGTATGGCAAGTTTTATCTGTGTTGTTGGATACCGTTACGTTAGACTTGCATCGTTATGCGTCAAGGCTATGCAGCAATATCATGACTAGAATGCAGACGTGAAGATACGATAAAAGCTTGAAATCATCCGATTGAAGAAAAGTTCAGACACTCCCCACTGCTTATCGAATGGTATTACGCGAGTGATGAAACATCAATCCACTCATATCGCCACTCTTTCATGAAGTGGCTATCGCATCGATCAAGGTTTCAAATACCATTATCCAATGTCCGATGAAGGCAATCACGGTGGAAAAGTTGAGCAAGATAATCTTGCGTCATTGGTCGACTGCATGGGAAAAAATTGGGTTGAGCGTGAAAACAAGGTCAGGAAGCATGCATCATCAGGCAGGTGCTGAATTGACAATGAAGCTTCACCGTCCAGCGAACTGAGCCTATTACCAGTTTCATAAACTTTAAATAATGTACTCTATTGCTATATTTTCTTGCATGTTCAAATGATCTACCCCGGCAAAGGCAGCTAGCAGTAAACGAGCACGGTTTTATTTTGAACTCAACCCATACATGGAAGCATATCGTATTATTAGAAGAGGAGAAACCCCTTAATAAAACTCTTACAAGTTTATTCAAAGTGTTTGAGTCACTAAATGTAAGCAGTGGACGAAGTTTGTATATTGACTTTGATTATATGAACAGAACCAATTGCTGTCTTCGCAACCGCCACTAAATCCAAACCATCTCCCTTACTCGTCAACCTCCCCTAAATCTGGCAAGCTGAAATCTGATAAGGGAGGTAAGTTGTGAAAATTATTTCTTGGTTTAGGTAGATCTCCCGTAGGTAAGAGTGTACTAGAATATTTACTCTCCTTCTCGAGGCGTGATA
>CAJVPI010001747.1:0-10094 GCA_910592345.1 Paraglomus brasilianum
TTTTCCAAGCATCCAAGAAGCAAAAACACAGTCATCCAGGACCATTAATTTTTTAAAAAAACCCATCCTCCAAGAACTCCATAAAAAACTTTCTAAAATTAGCAAAATTATTTTTCTTTATATAACTATATAATACCCTTACTGACCTAAAATGACCTTATATGAGTGAAAAAACAGCATTAGAAAAAGCGGGAGAATATTCATTAAACACTAAACAAACTGGGGAGGCCCTGGAACTTTTGTCTAATTTAGGAAATAATTCAGTTAGTTTAGTTTTCTTAGATCCGCAATATGAAGCTGTGCGGAATGTTTTACGGACTGATTATCCCTTATATTCGCAATCTGACTATCAAATACTAAGGATATTGGAGCAAGTGGAGCGAACTCTTAAACCTTCCGCCTTTTGTCTTTTATGAGTAAACAAAACTCTGCTCGGCAATGACCGCATTCCGTTATGACTTTTAAAAACTCCTTCTTTGAAAATAGTTGATTTCTTGGTTTGGCATAAAAAAAATACTCTGGGACTTGGCAATTGATTAAGAAGTAATGCGGAATTCTGTTTTTTAATCCAAAAATGTCCCCAAACTGGTAAAGTTTTTAAAAATAGGAGTTTTGGAAATGTTTGAGAGGAAAATGTTTTAGCACCTAGCAAAAGGCAGCATCCCCACCAAAAACCTAGGGAATTAATAAAAGCCTTAATTTCTGCGACCACTAATCAAGGTGATTTAATAATTGACCCTTGTGCTGGCTCATTTGTCGTTTTGGAAGTTTGTCAAGAGTTAAAAAGGGAATTTCTGGGTTGTGATTTAACCTTTAAAGAACTAAAAGAATTTCAGCAAAAAAAATCTATATATGCCAACCCTTAATTTAAAAAACATTACTATTAAAAAATTAGAGGATAGAAACCTTAACACTTACTTTTTGATTGTCAATAATGACAATTCAGAGGAAGCCTTCTTTTGTTTCCCAAAAACAGTAAAAGAAGGATGAGACAGTTTGGTTAGCAATTGAGAAAGTATTAAGGAAGTAGAAATTGAATATACCGAAAAAGAAAATAATTTTAAAACTTACCGCAAAGTAGTTAGTTTTTATTCTCCTGAAAGCGAGGAAATTATTGTTTAATGAGTTTACTAATTAGTGGCTTAAAATTACCATTAAAATTATTAGTTAATTTAGTAAGTAATAAACGAAAAAAAACCAAAACAGAACAAGAGAAAAAACAGTTAGAACATGTGCGAAATTTTGACCCTACTCGTTTAAATAATCAGAGTTGGCAAATCAGATCTGGTAAAAAATTAACTAAAAAACAGAAAGTATATTATAAAAAGAAAGCAAAAAGTAAAAAAATAACTTAATATGACTAAAAATCAAGAAAAATTCTCTCCTACCCATCCTGGAAAAATAATTGAAAGGCGTTTCTTTAAAACTCGCAACTTAACAGCGGAAAAAGTGGCAAAGGACACTTGTTTGCCTCTTTATCAATTACAAGAACTAATTGAGGGCAAAAGAAACATTGATACTGATATCGCTTACCGTTTGGGTCTATACTTCAAAGTAGGAGCAGAAGGCTTTTTAAACTTACAACAGATTTACGATTTAGAGATTTGGAAAGATAGACAAGAAGCGGTGGTTAAAAAAATAATTCGTCCTTACCAAGAAACGAAACAACATGACCGAGCGAAAGCAATTTAAAGACAAGGACACTGAAAAAGTTTGAAATCGGGTTTTTGTTAAGAAATGAAGCAAGGAATTACAAAAAAGAACTTGGGAGGAAATGTCTTTATTATTTTCTTTTGCGAGTGATTGAAACAAATTAAAAGAAACATTTGGAACCGATTTAGAACCTTTAAAAGGCAAAAGAAAAGGTCAACATAGTATTCGGGTTAACGACCAATGACGAATATGCTTTGTTTGAGAAAAAGGAAAGGTTTACCAAGTAGAATTAGTGGATTATCACGATGAGAAAAAATAAAATCATAATATAATATGCCAAACAACGCCCAAGAACATATTAACCAACTTACTAATAAGGCTAAAATTCGTTATTTAGACATTAGTAATAGAGACTTATCTAGCAGTGCTGATTTACAAGAATTCACATCCTTAACCAGTCTGAATTCTTACAATAATAAGTTTGAAAACTTGGACTTCTTAAACACTTTACCAAACAAAGAAAACTTAAAGAAAATTAATTTTTTTGGTAATCAGATCAAAGAAATAGACTTGTCCTGATTACTAGAAAATTTTCCTAATTTGGAATATTTAAATTGTGAAAATAACCCGTTAAGTGCGAAAAACTTGGAAAATTTATCCAGCGAACAATTTGGGAAGTTAGTCCAAGGAATTAAAGACAAAAAGATTAAAATTAATTCTTGAAAAGGAACTATTTTAATGGACTTGTTGGAATACGCTCAGAAATTAATTAAAAGTGGCGATAGTTCCCAACAACAACAGGCTCATCAATTACAAACCATTTTACAAAATAGTTCAGTAGAGCCAAACAAAGGAGAAAATAATTCTAAACATACTGCGTTAATTATAGGAGGAGCAGTTGCCGTAGTTATTGGTTCGGTATTGGTTGGATATTTATGAGGTAAAAAAAGAAAAAATAATAAAATTCAATAATATATAGCAAGTAGATAAACCTAAAATCCTTAAAATAATATTATTAATTAAAAATTTAATCCTTATGGTTATGGAAAATAAATATCTTGAAACCAAATTTTCATAAAATTAATATTATGTCCCAAACTAAAAGAAATGAAAGATGTGGTGTAGGTTTTGGTGGTTCGATTTGTGGGAATGACAATCCTTATGGCCAATGTTGTTCGCAATATGGATTTTGTGGTAATACTTCTGAACACTGCTCTCTAAATAATAAATGTCAATCAGGTTGTTGACAAAATCCCTCTTCATCTAGCACCTTACCCAGCGGAACAGAAATTTCTGACAACTCTTCTCTTCCCAAACAAAACAGAACAATTATTTTGGTTGCTCTCGGAGTATCAATTGTCTCGTTTATTGTTTTCTCTGTTTTGGTTGTGATTCTTATGAAAAAATCGAAATCAAGTTATAAAAAGATTAATGACTTACAAATTGAACTTGATACAATAAAAGGACAAATAGTAGATCCAGTCAATTAAGTATTAACAAAAAATGAAAGCAAAAAGAATACATAGAGATAAAAAGTGTCGTACTAATCATAAATGAAGAAGAATTTAATTTTTCAAAAATAGCAAGAACTAAGTAACAAAAATATGGCAAATGCACAGCAATGATTAGATCAAAATTATCCTAATAGAACTAGGGGTCAAATAACCGAACTTGATATAAGTGGTAAAAATTTGGAAGGTGATTTTAGTTTAGGAAGTTTTAATAATTTGAAAAGAATTGACTGCAGTAATAACAGATTAACTTCCGTGGTTTTTTTAAAAACTTTACCTTATCCGGAGAAATTAGAAATATTGCGCCTCGACAGCAATAATTTCCAAACTGCTGACTTGGAATTCTTAAAGCCATTTATTAATCTAAAGGAGTTGCGTATTGGTAATAAAAATAAAGAGAAAATTGATCAAGGTATTTATAATCACTTTTCAGGAAGTTTAGAACCTCTAAGTTCTCTTAACAAGTTAAAATTTCTTGACATTGAAGCTACAGACATAGATAGGGGATTAAAATATTTGTCTAAGGAAATTGAAGAGCTGCATTGTTCACTAGGTTATAGAAAAAATTGCAAGGTCAAGAATATTAACGATTTTTTAGGAGCTGGAGGGAATGATCTAATAAACAAAAACAAGATCAAGTCGCTGATTAGTGCCATTAAAAAAGTAGAAGAAAATGTCGCAATGTCTTCTCGAAATCAATACAGAATCCATAATAAAGTAATAGATGACTTGTGTAAAGAGATAGAAAGTCTAGGAGGAGTACTAACAGAAAAAAGCGAGAAAATCTCTCATCAAAATATGGAACTAAAAAATAATCGAGAAACTATCCAAAGACTTGAGACAAAGGTAAAGAGTATCGAGTGAGAAAAGAAAAATTATCAACAACAAGTCCAAGAACTAACCAGTATTCTAGGAGCGGGAAGTAATTTTTCGTACATTCAGCAAGGAATTATGGAATTTTCTCAATTACGTTTACAACCTTCGACGGAAGAAGTAGAGGCCCGTTCAAGTACTCTTCGGTCAATTACTCTGGAAAAACTTCTTCAAGAAAAAACAGAACAAAAAAAACTGGTTGAGAAATGATTCAAAATCGAAGAAATAATACTACCTAATCCTACTTATTTAATTGTAGAAGGAAGAAACGATTTACAGATTAGGTTGGATAGGTCTGTTGCCTTTCGAAATAAAACTGACACGAACCTTCATTTTATTAATCGTTATCCTTTCAATAAATATAAAGAAGGAGACTATTTAGAAATTGATACTGATAAATTAAAAACCAATTGTTCACGAGATATAGATGATATTTCTTTAGTAAGAAGAGTTTCTTCTGAACAAAAGAGTCTAGAACACTGATGGTTGGAAAACAAGATTACCTATCAAGAGAGGAAAAACTTGTTAGCAATAGCTGATATTAATAATTCACCAAAATTTTCCCTTCCTGAACTAAAAAAAATACTTCGTTACGATGAGTTAGTAAAAAATAATCGCGAGAAGATAAACATTGAAGGGAAAATTTGACGTATTATTCTTTTCTCTACTTGATTCAATAAGAACTGCATAATAATTGTTAATGGTCAGCCCAACAATCAATGTGTTTATTCCATTTACTTAATACTTTATGAATTACCCCTAAGGAATATGCCTGAAATTCTGGAGGTTATTAGGCTCCCTGAAACTTACTCAGAGGTGGGAGATATTACAAATGCTGTTTATTCCTTAGAAGCAAAATTAAATGGCGATATGCCAATAATTTATCAATCTCCTTCCCTAGAACTTCTTTACGAAAATGAGTATCGTTTACAAAATGTTTGAGAAAAGGATATTTATTCAAGTGATTTAAAAGATAATCCTGATAAATATATTAAACCACTAGACATTGTTAAAACATATAGTGGTGAGTCTGTACATACTTGTATATATCTAGGCAATAAAAAGGTTGCTGACAATTTTTCAGAACCAAATGGAGTAAGAATCAATGATTGAAAAAAATTTTATGATTATTACCAAAACCCTAGTAAGATGATTCGTTATCACCTTGTAGTACCTTATAAAAAAGATGAGAAAATTATCGAACATATTGCCAAAAGTGTCGTATCAAGAGAAAAAAGTGTTCCTTCCCGAAAGAAGTTCGAAATATATGAAAATAATTGTGAGCATTTTGCTAATACATGTGTTTTTGGTGTTAATATCTCTGAGCGTTGAGAAATAAAAAAAGTTAAAGAAGGAAAAGCCGGCAAACAAAGAAAAATAACCAAAGAATTAAAAAAAGAAATAGAAAAAAATAACAAAAATTTTGACAACTTAATTTCTGAGGAAGAAGCAGAAGACAAAATGAAAGAAATAATGGTCTGAGCGAAAAAAGAAGACAGTAATCAAAATGACGAATTAGAAGCACAAATTGTGATTATACCAAAATCAGATTATCACTTAAATCGACCGAAATTATTCCAATTCCTTTCATGGAGCAAAAAGTAATTATTATGCAGAACACACAAAACCAATTAAGGGAAATTGTTGATAATCCTGACCAATGAATTATCACTAGATGAGGGGGTTTTGTTCGCATTAAAGATAATGAAAAATTCGTCGAAAAGAAATTGGAGATAATTCGCGAAAAATTGAAGAAAAATTACAAAGGAGTAGTTCGTTTCCAAAAAAAAAGTCCTGAGCAAATTAGTAAAGAAAGATACGATAAATTGTTAGAGGAAGTTAATTTTGATTATGATGAACTTCATAAGTGGATTGACAACAACCAAAATAAAGACAAAGTTGAAATAGTTGAGTTAGAAGATCAAGATTTTTCAGAAGCAGTAGAAGCAATATTTGAACATGTTAAAAACTCTGAGCAAAAATGAAGGAGTAGAAATAAAGAAAAAAATAAATTTTTGGTTAATGAGGAGACAGGGCAAGTTATTTATTACGGTGATAAAATCAAAGAAAAATTTGCTGAAATAGGAAAAAATGACGAATATTTTACTTCTTTAACCTTTAGTAAAAAATCAGTTAAGTACGATTCTGCTATTATTTTTCTTCACGGAACATATGGTGCCGGTTCACTTGATAGTTTGAAAAAAAAATTTCCTAATACTAAATTTATTAATCCTAACTCAGCCACAATCAAGTACGATATGTGGCATGGTTCAGTTCCTGCTCCGGGAGGCATTCAAGTCAAAGGTTGGCTTAACGTTACTGGTGATGTAAATAAAATTATGAACGAGGAAGATTTTAGAGAACTTGATAAAATATATGAGGAGGTTCATTTAGATTATCCGCAATTAATGCATACCGTGTCTTACGTTAATGAACTTGTTGAACAGGAAATTAGTGGTGGCATTCCAGCCAAAAGAATCATCATTTCTGGTTATTCTTCTGGAGCTTTGGTAACTTTGTCAGTTGCCCTAACTTCACAACATGAGTTAGGTGGTTTCATGTCTTTATGTGGTCTTTTGCCTTGTTATGATAAGTTAGTAAATGTAAAAAAAGATGAAAACAAATATACCCCCATACTTATTTGTAATAATTCAGGCGATTCTTGAGTGCCTTGTTGAACCGGTAAAAAAACTTATGACCTTTTAAAAGAGCAAGGCTACAGCAATGCAGAATTCAAAACTCATCAAGGTTTGGGGCATGGTTGGAAAAATGAAGATGTAGTTAACTTTTTAGAAAAGTGTTTTAAAAATAAATGTCATAAATGCGAAATAAATAAAATAACCAGCAATCAGAAAGACGAAAGATGAAACTTGTGCCAAAGTTGTAAGGATGAGCAAGCCCAATTTATAAAATTGCCAAGGTAAAGGATGTGGGAAAATAATTGAGAAATAGACGGATTAAATGAAGAAATTAGGAAATGTAAAAAATGTGCTAAAAAAGAACAATCAAGCGGCGGAAATAATAACAATTCTATCACTTTAAACCAAATCGAACAACCTATTAAGGACTAATGAACTTTACGATGCGATTATAACCCCTTGCTAGAAACCGACTAATTGGTCGGGTGAGGATAAATGGAGACAAAAATTCCTTACTATTTCTAACTTTTTTTAAAAAGCAACAAGTGAGGATTTTGGCAAATATAAAAATCCAGAGTATATAGAAAAGAAAAAACTTCCAAAAGATTGCTATAATAACTGAATCAAAGAAGAATTAATAAAAAGAATTGAAAAAAGAAAAAGTTGATTTCCCTTGAAGCCGAGGAAATTAATTCTCCCGACAAAATGTTAATTATGTTGGAGGATAAACTAAAATAAATATATACTTCCTTGATAAAGATTAAATTAGGTAGGAAAAAAGAAAAGAAATGTTGACTAAAAACAATATTTTACAAAAAGAACACTCGTTTTACAAGCATTTCTTTGACAATCATCTACAAAGTAAAAAAACTGAACTAACTGAATTAAGAAACAAACTCAATAAAGAAGAACAAGAATGATTAGACATTTACTTTGAAGCCAATCAAGAAACCGAAAAGAGTTCTTTTGTGAAAAAACAACTAACCAGAGCCAAAGAAAATCTAAAAGAAAAACTTAGTGAAAAAGAATTAGAGTTAATTTTGAACAAGCAAGCAGAGATTAGTGAGTTAGAAAAGCAATTAAATAACTTACAAATTCAAGAAGCACAAATTGAGGTTCCTCCTAAACAAAATTAATCATTAAATTGCCTTTGTTTATCAAATAAAAAAACAAGACAACATTTTGCTAAAACATTAGTTATAAAAAGACAAACAAATTTCAGCAAGGTGATAATCTTACTTTGCGGGTTTTTGTTGGAGGGTGTTCCAAATTAAGGATTACGAAGCCGAACAAACAAAAAGCGGTTTAATAGGAGAATGTAATAATTGTAGTGAATATAAAAAAGTAGTTGTAAAAAATGCTCTGAAAGTTTAGAGTAAAATTCTCAAAGTTATGAATAAGATTAAATATCCCTAGCGTTAAACATAAAATTAATATATAGTTGTCTATTTAAATAGCCTGGTGGGTGAATAGGTGTTGGAAAACGCCCTTTACCTACCTAGTAGCCTGTCAGGCTCTTTAAGTATTCAACAAAAAAAATGGTAAAGGGCAATTACCAAGAAATAGTCTCACATACTAGTTCTTGAAAGAAAAATCAAAGTTTATCAGGAAAAGAGGAGGGATTTTTTTTTGCTTTTTTAACCCATTTTCAAAAAGAGAGGTGAATATTTTGGCTTTTTAAAGCATTAATTTTCGAAAAAAGGAAATAAGAACTTTTTATTTCTTTTTTTGGGAAATTACTCATTGTTCCCACAACCAGCATAGGAACCAAAACTAAACTGGTTGCGAGCGTAATACGGAAGTCAAGTTGCCGTTTTGAAATATTTAGAAGCTGACAGAACTATCAGCCAAAACAAACTAGTTTGATTACCAACTAGGGCAATAGATAGCGAAAGTTCGCAAACTTTCTCAGTTGGCACACCCCATTGAAATCTGTAATCAGATTAGAGTAAATGGAAGTGTATGCTATGGAGAGCCAACAAAACTATCAAAAATAGTCCACAAAAACTATTTACTTAACTTGCCGACCTCTTAAAATGAGAACTACATATAGGAGAATAGCAACCTATATATTTATTTTAGTTCCGAAGTGAGGCAAGGGGAGGAGTATGGCGTTTTTTTTGCCCTATTTTTGCCCTTTACTTATAAAATAAGTAAAAAATAGCCATTAAGTTCCATTTTGCCCCTTTTTTTCTTTTCTTTTTGTTTGTTTTTCTTTTGTAAGGTTATACGTGGTCTATGTTGCTATTTCAAAAGTCATCCCCTTAATCTATCCCTTGCTTCCCTTTCTTTGGTCCTTGATAAAAGTTTTACAAAAGGCAGGGAAGGTTAAGGCCCTGAATTAAGGAAGTATCAGAAAGGGAAGGCCCCAAATATTTTTAACCAAAAAACCATAGTGTTAATTCGTGAATAAAAGAAAATAATCAGTGAATAAAGTTTTTATAAAATTGGTAAACTTTATTCAGAAGTAGGAATTTTGAAAGGTATGATTTGGTTTTGGTCTTAAAACTTCATATATGCTTCTTACTCCACAACTTTTAGAAAAAGTTAGTAAGGAAATAAAAAGGGTTCCCAACAGACAGGGAGAACATTTGCGGAAAGTTCACTATGGCTGCTATCTTTTATGTAGTAAGGCAGGGTTGAGAGTGGGTGAAGCGGTAAGTTTTGATCTGGTAAATAAAACGAGACAAGGTTTATATCGGATCCAAAAGCCGAAAGGCAAAAAGGAAAGATTAGTTTACATCCCAAAAAAAGTCATCAGAGAATTAAAGAGGAATAATTGACAACCGAATCAAACTAATCGCTGAAATTTTTACCACTTCTTAAAAAAAATTAAGCGAGAATTGAATATTAGTGAAAGCACAGAATTAACTCCGCACACTCTACGCCGTTCTTTTGCTACTTATCATGCCGAAGCAGGCTTATCTTTACCCATCTTATCAAAAATATTAGGACATTCCAGCATTCGCACTACTGCTCTTTACTGAAAGAACACTTACCAAGACCCAAACAACGAGGTCGGTCCTATCTTGGCAGGTAAAAATTGGTTAGAAAGTAGAGAACCGCCAGAACGTCCTCCAAGCACAGAAATTTTTCCGGAAAAGAAAGGAATTTATTCCGAACTTTCCCAAATACCAAAGAACCCCAAACCTATTTTTATAGACCACAAGCCACTAATTCCAAACAAGAAACCTGTTCAACAATATAATTCCTTGTCAATCAAAAAAGCAACAGCAAAAAGTCCAGAAAAGTTAATCAACGAAATTTCACCAAGTCCCCAAGAAACATTTTTATTAAACAGTCCTAACAAAAATTCCGATCAGTTGAAAACTAGTCAATCATTACCACTAACCGCTAATAAAGAGCAAAAACCTACTAAAAGAGAATTAATTTTACTCCAAAAAATCAAACAATTAGA
>CAJVPI010001748.1:0-10091 GCA_910592345.1 Paraglomus brasilianum
TAAATCTAGATAAATTAGGTAAAAGATTAAATCTTATTGGTGCGGCTAGATTAAATTTTACACAATCTGATTGGCGCGGCAGGATGAAGTGAGATGAGATCATGAGGTGGGATCCAGAATTTTGAAAAGGGCAATAATATTAATGTTGCAGATTGAACAGCATATGCTTATTTATATACCGGGCACTTACATTTCTTTGAATTTCTGGTTTAGAAAGTTGATCAAATTAATTTGTTCGTAATTCATCTTCGGGAATTCTTCTGTGCGATTTATATTTTTTAGCAGCATATTCTGCTAACTTACCTGTAATTCCTCAAAAGTCTGTTACAGATATCTTATTCTGCCTCTGAATCAACATCACTTTACCTCATCATTTGTTCGCTTAATAAATCGTCACCCAATCCCGTCTCCACTATCTCCAATGTGCTTGCTTCTGTATTGGTAAAATCAAGTTCACCTCTGATAAATCTGCCTCTTCCATCTCGAGACACTTTTTGGTATGCGGCTTTTCTTTTAGGTCATGAAACTACATGCATTTATTGGATAACGGATTGTTACACACAAAGGGTACACAAACGGGATGTCCGAAATTTCTATTTTTCTTAAGAAAACATAAGAAAACTGTTACTTTTCAAATCCCTAAAACTCAAAACTTTTCTAGTTGACTAAAAAATCTAAACCGTAACTTTTGTTCTGCATCATCTGTTTTATCATTCTTACGGATTAGTTTTTCTCCATATCCTCTAATAAAAAAGCCTTAGGGTTTTGAAAGTTGGATAATTTATTTCGAGCTTTAGATGATATGCACCATATGGATTATTATAACGGATTCAGACACTTTAGTGCGGATCTACTATGAACTATATAGCGGACTCCATTATAATTGTTATATTAAACAATATCTCATAAGCTCCGTTTATCGAAAAAATCCGGAACCGCACAACAACGATTTAATAGTAAAATGCGCTATATTTAATTAGTAAAACTCTGGTTCCAAGAAAAAATTCCGTACTAAGCGAAACCCGTTATATCGACTTTCACTGTATATATATTTTTGTCACGACAACCATTTGTTATTCTTTTCCCTACATTCAAAGAACAAGAAAACATAAAAACCAGTTTAAATCTTTTCCGGGCTTGTCTATTTTCCCCCCTTCGATTAAAATCTTTTTCAGCATATCTTATCTTCTAGTACTGCTATTTTTCTCTCTCTAAAATACCCAGAATGCCTGCCTTTATTCCCTGATCGCTTACATTGCCAACAAACGATAGAATCAGTAAATGAATACACGATACAGAACGGTCTCGTTTACTATCGCTTACCCCAAGATCTTATACAACTAATACAATTCAGTTACTTCGTCCCCGGGGAAGAAGAAATGGAAGATTCTGAGGAAAGTGAATCTCAACAACTGGTGATGCATTGCAAGTTGGAAACGGTCTACTCTACACAGAAAATTTACTCAGTTAATCAACGATGATGGCTCCCTCGAATTGCTCATGTAAATTGCCTATCGAAATAGCTGATTGTCCTGCTTTTCCTTAGTTTCACAATTTGTAGGCAAGACTTAATTCTCCTTTTGTGACAGCAATGGAATTTTTGCATAAGGTATGTAATCTACATCAGCGAACACAATACCTACGAAGAACAAAAAATCCATAGAGACAATACAATGTTGGATTGACGGAGAAAAGAACCATAAATATAAAGATGACAAAAGCGAAAACTTCGTGATAGTGATAATATTACAGTATTAATATTTGACTCTTTGGTTGCAATTGTGTCAAAGTAGCGAAATACAAATCCAAATCTCAACGTCGTTCGATCAGCAGAAGCCTTGGTAGAAACTTTTATGTTAAACTACCTTTTTTTGTGTTCATGCTCGCTTATTGATTTTTATTTTCGCTTTTTGTAAATTTCATGAGTAATTTTTTCTCCTTGTTTTTTTTTTAAAAAAAAAAAAACAAACTTATTGTCTCAATAAAGTTAAATTCTGGCATGATGTATTTTAAAAGTGTAACTTACACACCGATATCTTATTTACTCTGTCTGATTTTGTTGCAGCATGCCAGATTAACAATTCAATACTCATACTATAATTTTAAGTTATTTTAATGCTTCTTAGCAACTTACTGTATATCAAAAGAAACAACCAAATTATATTTACAAAAAAAATCTTGCTACTAAACTTATGAAAAACTACGCGGGCAAGGGTCAATAATTTGTCCCTAACACATTGTTTTACATGCAAATATTAGCACGCTTATTATCGTTAGGCTTTAATGTTCCAGTGCTACCACTCTGCAGAAAGAATTTAATTATATCGACCACTCTCCGATGGAGCTAGTATCAGAAAAAGTTTCTTTCTCGGAAAATATCTTTAATCAATCTGGGGTTATATTACTGGCTCCATGAATCAGGTTACACAGCATGTACATGACACTTAATCATAAGACCAGAACGTAGTTTGTCAATCAATGAACGTTCATCGACTTTTGAGAATCGGTTATGATAAACAAGTACGATCGTGCGTCCAAAACTTTATTAGTCAATTCTGTGATTAACTTATATAATTCTAACCTATTTGTTCTAACTTTGCAGCAGCATACACAACATGAACACTAACTACTACCCGAACTGTGCAGTGCAGTTATCGTCACAAAGAAAGAAGATACGGTAGTTCGACTTCACCATATTCTTTCTTATTCGGTCGCTGGAGCGAATGCTACATTATAATTATCCGCTGTAGGGCTTTGGAAGTACCAGACAGGTTTCGGTAAGACCATTCAGGTTGTAACCAGGATGCTATGGATGATATCCAAGACGGCCAAGAATCGAGATGATATTATATGGAGATTCAGATAAATGATGTCTGTAAGAGTAAGTTGGTAACAGAAGTAATGGACGAAGTGTTAAGAGCTTTTGAGTGTACGAAAGATTAGGCCAAAACGTCTATTATGGAAAACTTACGTTCATCACACAACTTGGTTGATGTTCGTATAGTTCGTCGGTTGGAAGCTCGCATGATTCAGGTTCTTCAAACGTAATAGTAAAGTTGATGTTGGTCTCTGTTGTCGTTTCGAGGCTCGGACTATTCTGAAATTGATGCGACATATGATTGGATGGCAATACCGGTTGACCTACTGGATTGGAAGATGGCGGTTGTTGGTAATAGATAAAAGGGCTGTTCGGTATATTATTCCTCCATTCTAATAACAGCGGAGCGGTGTTTGCGCGATTGTCACGTTGTTTATCGTGTTGTTTACCGCGTTGTTTCTTATCTACCGGTACCGTGCGTCTTTTTTTTTGAGGCCGAGAATCTGACGTAATATTTTTAACGGATGTTCCAGCGTCGCTCTCAGGCTTGGGAACGGAATCACCAGCAGCGACATCGGAATTACGAGAGAGGTGCTGGGTAACCAATTGTTCTAGATCTGACCGCACTCGTTCCTTCGTTGGACTTTCGGCGCACACATATTTCACGATAGTTTGGATACGCCCTATACCCTCATAAAGTGGGTCTAATGGATTGTTTTCGAGTCTGGAGAATAGTGTCGCTACTCGGCAGGCTTGTTCAGTTTCATCATGAAGCAGTAGTTTGACGAGTGCTGTCAAAAAGCCTCTCTCCATTTGATTTAGCTTATGCTCATTCGTAGTGATTTCCTCAGTCGTACTAGATGTATTACTCGGTTCGGATACGTCAATTCTACTCATCTCTGAATTTTTGTTTAAAAAAATGGGATAGAAGGCAGCAGCACGTCCTTTTAATACAAGAATGTTTGTTATACCACGTCCAAATTCAGCAAAACGGCCAGAATGTTTACTCTAATCACTCAAATTGGAGATGTTCTGATCCATTTATGTAATATTACTCTATATTTGTCAATTGATCCAATATGTTGTACGTTCCACCACAGCCTTCACATAAGAATACGTCATATACTATTACAATATGGCCGTTGTCTTCCCCAAAGTCCTTTTCAGGGACATCTTGCTACTCCATATCCACTCGATTGAAACGATAAAATTTACCTGCTTAATAAGCCTCATGTTTCAAGATTTATATGAGAAACTTTATTTCATCGCTTACATCATCCCAACATAACCTACTCCAAAGCCTTTTCGTCCTTCCGTTCTTTCTTTACACAGAAAGATATTGTGCTTTTTCCATTATTCCAAACTTACAGAAGGGAATGTTTTTAAAACAAACATTCCCAATCAGGTTAGCCCAGCAAAGTTAGCATTATTTATTTGGTTACCAGAGACTTGTCCTACTTACCGCTCGCTACTTCAACATTCACCTAACAATGCAATCGACTTATCTACCGTAGCACGCCCAACTTTGCTGTTTCCTTTACCCCTATTCTGTAAAGTAATCTTGATAAGATGAAATCAGAATAGCCATCACTTGGAGTAAATATTTAGCACCAAATATGTGCGTATCCACTCTGTATAATATTATATAACAGTATAGAATGTAAATATTACAAGCAACTTACGTATTTTATTTATTTGTTTATTTACGTAACAAACCCGTGGCTGTACTGTACATGACACCACTTAAGCTATAAACTAACATCTTTAACTGGAAGACAAGATACTATGATTTAGAAATTGATCGGCGTAAAGTATCCATAAGGAAGCAGTAACTTTTGAATGTTAACGATAGCAAAAAGAAGTCCAAAGACGCTGCTTCCGCACGCTATTACCAAATTCTAATAATTTATTTCGGTATGTGTATCATCACAAAACGATGAAAGACAAATTACAGTCTCGTCATCCAAGATGTCTCCTGTTTCTTTCAAGAGTTACTCCATAGGGATTGAATAAACTTGAGATTCTACTATTTATTGTAAGAAAATTGGAATAGTGTTTTACAAGATAATATTTTAATACATAAATTTTGCCATCTTGCAACAACGTATAGTTAGTGAATAAGTAAAAGACGCATGAATACAGGTTTAACAGCCTTCCAACAGTAATCACGCAGCTCTTCTTTTACAATGATACGCAATGCTTACTACGCATTCCAACTGATTCTGACCCCATGACCATCAAACACTTGAAACAAGCAAAAAGCTTGTTTGTACGGGAGTGGGTTCAAATCCGTGTAAAGCTGTATAAAAATAGTATAGGTAATAGTCCTTTAGCTTGTCGATTCAATTGGGTTAGATAAAGAGACAATGGAAGAATAAAAAAACTTTACATACACTTTAATGTCGATAAACTTGCTGATGTTCGCCAAGAAATCAAACTCCAAGTTTATGGTTTCAAATTATTCTTGATTTCGTCCGTGTTGCGCGGAATCCAAGTACAAATCATCGGCAACAGAATAGTTGACCGTCCTGACTCCCCGTTACTGAAGCTCATACTTCTTTGCGATTCGAAGTAACCGCTAATTGTTGGCGTAATATTTGGCATGTATCCTCTGGTCATACTTGATGAAGTCCCATCGATTGAAAGTCCGTTGATAGTACAATTACTGCTGATTGTCGACCCTCTATCTAGCGTATGCGTGCTCATACTTCTTGGCGACTTGCTAATCGGAAATCCGGTGATGGTGGATGAAGCACTAATTGTTGACGGGGTATCCGGAATAGTTTCAGGTATACTTGTGCGCATGCCACTTGCCATTTGTGGAGCGTGCGTATTTCTATAATTCTTATTCTTTTCCAAGGGAAAAACTTGAAAATATTGTCCAAAATTTGGCGGCAGGGTTCTCCCATAAGTGCGGAAAGGAGTATTTGAATCTGAAATTTGTTTCTCTGGTTTACTGTACGGTTTACGATCAGTTTTCTTACGATCCTTTCCTCTACGAGCAAGCTGTGATGTCTGCGGGGAGTCCGATGTGCTGGGTTTTGAGCTAAGACCGATGCTGACATTAGTTTGGGAAGGTTCAGATAATTGTGCTAATTTGCGCCATATGTCTCTATTATCGTGAATGACTGTCAGACAGCCAATAACTTCATCATATCTGCCTTCAACAAAAATTGCATGCGATGATGGATTGTCTTTAACTGAATTGTATAGCCCACGTAAAATATCGTATTGTTCGTGGGTAGTGCTTGGACAAACGATCTGGCTGAGCAGTAAGTTTTTCAAACGTCGCACTTGTCTCAACTTGGTGCCGTCCATTGCTTAGTCCACCAGTAGGGAACTGATGGATTTTATCTTGTCAACGCTCAGTCATACTTGGAGAAAAACAAACAAGATTGTAATTATTGAAACCCGAAATGAAACGCGGGAGGAAAATCAAGACGATCGCCATTTTAGTTGGGGTAGTCGAAGATAAGGTTGGCGGTAAATCCATGCCAAAAAGAACCATTAAAGGTACCGATGCCCAAATATTTCAGTTAGAGAATAATCGGGCCGAGATTGCATTCCGTTTTAACAAAAGATCGCTGTTCTGAACGTAACTCAATTCAAGGGGCGCATTTTTTCCAAACTTTATTGATACTTTGGGGCATCCATATTTGGACTGAAAGTTGCCACATTTGTCTGGCATTTATTTCGATTTGGACATGCAAGCTTTATCAATATGCATGATTAACTCTATTTGAAAAGTGCATTTTAATAGAACGCGGGCTTAACTTGACGGAATCGAGAACTATGATTATGTCCAAGTCCGATCGGAATAAGTATTTTGATTATACGTCGCCTCATTCGTGTGACAAACAGACGATTATGAAACATATTTTATTCCCCTACCTACCGGCTAATAATCATTTTTGGAACTGCTACATACTTTTCTTTGGATCTTATTAGATGTTGGAGAACCCAACTCTTAAATGTATTGTACATAAGATAAACTATTTTACATGAGAGCTGATCTATGCAAATGAGTGGTCAATTGCAATTGCATGATCTCTATACTGTGTGACCTCTAATGTAGAAGTTCGGTAGCACGAATGAGGGATAGTCAAATCTAAAATCATCGTTATAACGATAAGCGACACTACAGTTCTTTTTTCTGTCTGTGTCTGTATAATGAAGAAGGTTTGCCGATGATTTTTATAACGGTGTAACTTGTCCCAGACCGCCAGAAGTTAGAGTCTACCCGTTGATTTTGAGGAGTTCCCAATCTCGATTTTCTGATGATCATTAATTAAAAACTCTAATCCTATACAGTATTTTATATAGACGGTAGAACTTACACAATGCTGTCTCTGTGCTATAGTCAATAATTCCGACACTTTTCTCCGACACTTTTATACACTAATCCAAATTAATCCGTCTGTGTTAGTTATGATTTGACTCTGTATGCAGAATATGCTGTACTACTTCAGGTGTCGGAGATAAATATCGGAATTATTGACTATAATATATTTGTTTATAATAATAGCATTTATTTGCATTATATGTATTTTCTTTAATTAATAAATTGATAATTATGAGTTGGTCAACATCTAACGGGTTAGATATGTCAGCGAAAAATTAGTTAACTATTGCTTGCTAATTACTACAGACTTTAGAAAGTAAAATTCGCGAAGGCATAAACAACTAAAGCAAGCTAATTCATCTCACTTATCTATCATTGTATGGCAGATGGTTAATAAGGATTTATCTTAAATGTGAATGTTATTATGTAATATCTTGCATGTGAGGAGCTTTAATGCGAAAACTGGTTTTCACGAAACCATGTTACAGATAAGACAACAGCGATAATATGTCTTAACTTCATTTGTGATTAAGTTGATATACTGACTTTTTTGTTATCAGTTCTAAGCAACACATGGTATGGCCATCGACTGGTTGTAGCAATGTACCCGAATACGTTGTCGTGTAAGTCCAAACTGTAATAGAATGAGGGAATTTAGTTTGCTTTTTTTTCCACCTCCGTTTCATGGTTTAAAGTCATGGCCATAAATGTTTAATATCTCACTTCTATAATATCTTACTTCATATTCTTCCATTCTTCCGAATACGCTAGTTGACCCTTTTTGGTTGAGTCTACGCACTTTAAGGCATCCGTTGTTGGATTAAACTCGAAAACAAAGTTATGATCGTTGGAGACATGAAGAGAATTGTTTCCAAAAAACATCTCTGGTAGCGGAACAGGAACGGTTCTCTGAACTCTGATGAAAAAAAGGAGCAAATAGAGCATTCAGCATAAATTGATAGGGAAGTGGGTGTGAGTGCTAGTTTCCTCTTGTACAAGTATGAACGATTACCTATCGATTTCCTTGGAATTTAAGATTGGACATTTCGTCGATATGATGGCCCATCCTTGTATGCGAATGCCTTGTTGTGAACCTTCTTAATTAACTCGTACTTTGGAAGAATGGACATGTTAAATGCACATTCATCGAAATATGTTGTAATGTGATTGATTTGCCGCCATTACTAGTATTGGTTTTGAGCGTTATACTCGTGAATCGAATGACAAGAGCGTCGACTGATAAAAACATTTAAACCTAAAAATTATATGCGTCACCAACAAATCTCAGCTGACTCATCAATCAGATCTTATATTAAAAAAGATTATTCTAAGAATTCATTCCTTTATTTAGCAACAATTGAGTGGCGATAACGTCTTGCTTCACTTTGTTAAGATTATATTAATATGCTCACGCTGTGCATTTTATGCTGCAAATCCGATCCACGTGACAAAAATCTCGTGTTAGTGTACTTGTCGGATGTGTGTAACATGTCGGCTAATATCTCCCGATTATTATTATTATTTATTATTAATATTAATCGTGCCAGGTCGTACGGGCTCAAATATTATCTCTTTATTGGACGCTCAAATGGCATCTCTTGTGCGTGATAATCGCACTGTATTATTATCTAATTCATAATTAATGGATACAAATATCTCCGACGAGGAATGGTTAAAAAGGAGAATTGAAGACAATAGCATTCAATTTTATCCTTTCGAAGACCTTATTGAACCAGAACTCATCAGGTCGGGAGGATATGGGGTGGGTTTCAAAACAAAACAGAGAAATCTTGGTATAACGGTTGCATACAAAGTTCTCGAACCGGACAAAACTAGGCTTGAAGACTTTGTAAAAGAGGTTATTGTCAAACGTGTCTAACAAGAGTATTTTTGTACCTTACTATTACTAATGCTATTCAATGGAACTTTAGGTTAAGATCCATCATCAAGTTGATAACCACCCAAACATAATTCGGTTTCTAGGAGTAAGCAAGGGTAAGCATCACATCGTCTCGACGTTACAAGGATTAACTACAGCACGCATGATATTATATTTCTGTATATGTCACAGATAAGCAAAAGAGACATATAATAGTCCTTGAATATGCTGATAGTGGCTCGTTGCAAGATTACTTATTGGCTCCGCCAGTTGAATTGAACTGGGTTGCTTGTTGCAGATTGGGAATGGATATCATAAATGGATTAGGATATCTTCACAGACAAGGTATCTTACACAAAGATCTGGTAAGAATTGGTACAATAATTACGCCCATGTCATGTATTAGTATATCATTATAATATTGATGAATGAGTAATATATTGTTTTATTTCTTCTTCAAGTCTTCCAAAAATGTATTGATCCATGGAGGTATAGCTAAGATAGCAGACTTTGGATTGTCAAACTATATTTTACAACAAAAAAGTAATTCAAATCGTAAAGGACATCTGCCATATATTGATCCTAGACTTTTTAATGATGATCAGATTAAGTGTGATAAAAAGGCAGACATATTTAGTTTTGGAGTGGTATTATCCAGCAAAAGACGTCCATGTGAACAAGTGGATGACCAAAATATTATCATTTATAGACTACAGGGGGGTCGTGAAGATCCAGTCCCAGGAACTCCAGAAGAATATATTCAACTATACTCAGCTTGCTGGGATATTGATCCTGAGATAAGACCATCATGTGAGCAGATTATTGACCAATTAAAATCTATCATACAACAAAAAATTCATGCAATCTCTTACTCTGACCAATTGTCAAACATCTTTTATAAAGAGATGTAGTCGTTTTGAGTTTATACAAACTCAAAACGACTTAGATTAGACTATAATAGTCTCAGGTATGTGTCATGATTCATTTTTTACGACACACTCGTCAGTGTCATGACGACAGAAATGCGACACCGTCGTCAGTGTCGTGATATA
>CAJVPI010001749.1:0-10079 GCA_910592345.1 Paraglomus brasilianum
ATATCAATAGTAATAGCAATCTTTCCCTTACACGGATATCTTTCAATCGGAGGTCTTGCTTCACTTATTCTCTTCGTCTGGACATATAGATTTTCGATCCATTCTTGAGCGCAACCAAGATATACTGTTGCTTGTCCAGTGTTATTTTTACGACAGTAAATTTTTCTAATCTCCCAATAATAGCGAGATCCAGCTTCAATCGGTAAGAAAAAAAAATAGATTATATTACGAAATTTGTCTTCTTTCGTAGTATCATGATCGTTATTGAAATTATCAATTAATTCATCTTCAAGTTCGAAGGTTTCTGAGAAATTTACTTCCGTGTTTTCTTCGATGTTCGTAAAATATCTGGCAACTATTTCTTCTAATTCGGCCAATTCGTATATAACCTTGTCTTCATCACTATTGATTTTTTCTTCCGATCGCTGTTAGCATATTCGGGTTGAGTCTCATTGTCTTCATTAGATCTCAAAGGTCTTTTCCCCTTTTTCTTTTCTGGACAATTATTGCATATAGCGAATTCTTTTTCTCGGCTTCATCGAGCATCTTGCGCGTTGTACAACGAGAGCACAGTTTGCTTTGGATATTGTCGAAAACACCGGCTGTTTGGTCTGAAGAAGCCATTTTTTGAATAAGCTGCGTTTAAGCGCGATTGAAGGATATAAGATTGGATTTCGTGCGTTCGGCTGTTCGGTTAATAGTAATCGTTCGATTTTGTTAACAGAACAATTCAAATATCGCAATAATTTAACGTGTTTAGAATTTTGAAACCCCAGATCTTTTATAACAATTTTATTACGCTGCACACGGGTACAAACAATGACATTAATGTTTTCAAGACTGTTTAAATAAAGACATATTTTTAACTGGAACGGTTCCTCATGTAATATTATCAAGGAATGGTCCGAACGTGGACGTGTTACAACAGCATTTAATCCATAAGGCACGTGAGCATCAGTAGTAATTTGTACAGAAGTGAATCCTGTGGTTATATTCACAAAAAGCTAGGTGTTTTGCTGTCCCCAATGTAAAACAAACCTTGATAGAGATATTAATGGTGCTCGCAATGTTCTTCTTCGATATCTTACAAATTAGGCTGACGCGGGAGCCTATTCCCTGACAGGACTAATTCTTAGTTGTCAGTGAATTTGTGTTACCTTGATTAGTATGCCAGATGATCGACATGGTCCTAAACTACGCGTCAACTTACGTGACGTCCATTATTGCAAGCACAAACAACAGAACAAAACATAGATATAACCATGTTTCATAAGCCAACAGGAACCGGGCTTAAATTAAAAGACAAGCTTGTTCAACCTATTGAGTTGTATCCTTATGAGCAAAGGCAGAATCTAACGCGTCTAGTTGGTATTATTCTTAATCTATTTCCCATCGATCTAACAACGGATTATTTAGCAAACAGGCGTCAGCACCGTTATCCATATCAAAGCGATGTTTAGTCAGGCCATTGGATCACCAGCTTACGGAAAACTATCGTTATATGTTCCAGAAGATCGATGAAAAGTACAAAGGTATTGCCTATGTAACCAAGTTGATGACTTGATGACTTTTACTAAAATCTTGAATAATATTTCAGTCCTTGACGATAGAATTGAAATGTTCTCGGGTCTTGTAAAAGATCATTATGAGATTGAAGAGTTATTTGATCCATTAAGGCCAACCCAGGTTCCAACAAGTTTGTTGTGTATGAAAGTTTCTATATGGGTTGACTATCTTATTTAAGTTCATGCCCGCATTATGTATGATATGGATAGGAAGCGATTAAAACAATTGGACGTATTTGCTGTGATACGGAAGGAAAGCTCAACAGTCAATCTGTAGTATTAGAGACTTCGCGTAGTCTAGGGGCTGGATGCAGAGTGAGCTTAAATTTAGATGAGGTCCCTTCTTTCGCCTTATTTCCTGGTCGGGTAAGGATTATTTATATACAGTCATCAGCAATTGATACAAGAGTACATAATTACTCAACGACATTGGCATGCGTCCCATCAGGTTGTTGCAGTTGAAGGTATAAACAGCACCGGACGAGCATTGAATGTTACTAATATATATGAGGTCATAATTGTTATCATAAATAATTCTAATGAATTTCTGATGCGCCGACTCGCTATTTTAACATTATTCTAATTACATCTTGTGTTGCATTAGAATCCATTATTGCCTATGCCAACAACTCTCACATCCGAACTAATGGAATACAACTACGGACCTACTAAACTCAATGGACAGCCTATGACAATTGTAATTGCCTCTGGTCCATACACTTTGAACACAAATCTTCAGTATCAGCCTTTTCTCGACTTTATAAATAAAATGAAAACCGAAAAACCAGACGTGCTAATACTGGTGAATATGACATAATAACTTATCACTTACGTCTACAATATGCTCTCACTTACCATACACCTGTAATATTACTCTCAGCTAGGACCATTTGTAGACCAGGATCATCCGCTGATAAAATCTGGTAGTCTCGACTTGACGCTCGAGGATATATTCGTAATGCACATATCAGCACCTTTAGACTCATTCTGTCACACGTGCCCAGGCACTAACGTAATAATGGTCCCAAGCGCAAAGGATATAATACACAGTCATATGGCATTTCCACAGCCACCCTTGGAAGGATCAGGAACGCTGAAGATACCGCAAGTAAATGGGCAAATGTAAATCTATTCGGTAATGAAAATTATAGTAGTTAATATACTGATTTGATGGAATAGGAAGTTTTAAGATTACCCAATCCATGTCAATTTCGAATAAATGAAGTAATATTTGCCGTAAGCACGGTAGATGTGTTATTTCATCTGAGTGCAGAAGAGGCACCAAGGTAAGCTTTTGAATCAATCCAAACTCGGGAAATCTTATACGTAAGTTGTAACTTTGTAATCTTCATCCAAATATAGAGATCCAAAGCCAGATAGAGATAGAATGGGCCGATTAGCTTACCATGTACTAGAACAACGAAGGTTTGTAATCAAAAAAGTTCTTGAAACATGAATGACGACAGGGGTACATGTCGGATACTTACTTCATTCATTCGATAGTTTATATCCACTATTTCCCCCCGCGCGTGGTGAAGTGAACCTGGATCTCGAATATCATTATGCGATTGAATTACAAGTAATGCCAGACGTATTAATTTTGCCTTCCCGACTAAAGTTCTTTGCAAAAGTAAGTAACAACCCACGTATATCCGCTATTAGATAATTCCCGATAAAATCTTGCGCTTTTGATGCGTTTGGATAGAATGCTCACGTATTTATAAATTGTATGCACCTTAGACTGTTGAAGAAGTTGTATGCGTGAATCCTGGCCATTTGACCAAATCACAGACTGGAGGAACATATGCAAAGATGATTATTCTTCCATCAAACAAGGAAGAAATCAGCAGTAATGAAGTCAAGCATCATGTAGCGGAAAGGGCTACCGTAGACATTATAAGAATATAAAACCTTAAGGAAGTAACGGTTTTCATTTGTACATTACGACAAACTCATATTTTTCTAATCAATTTCCCAAGTTAGACGTGCTACTCAGGCAGTCAACGATTGATTTACCAAATTCAAAGAATCCAATTATACCTGAACCCGTACTTTTGCCGTAAGTAATGCTTACAGCTTTGTGAATTTGCATTGCACAATCGTTATTAAGGCAAAAAGGAAAGCGCTTGTAAACCAATAATGCGGCACGCGTGGACATTACACGTTGCGACAAGCAGCACCGTGCTAGGATGCCCACTGAAAAATTGTGATTCACCAATGTCTACCACTCGGGTGTTTTTTATATAGCTTTGTCCCAAAGTATTTCTTGATCTTTTGCATTCGTTCTATTAGTTGTGATGTGAAGTGTGTATCAGCAAAATTAACGCAGCAAAATTAGCACAGCATAATCATGGACTTTAGTGGCACCGCTCTCTAATGCATCAATTAGATAGACAATGAGAAGGACCTGATCACTATTTAATATTAAGGCCTAAGCGGAATATTTCCGCAGAATATAAATAACATTTGTAGGTTGCGGCCATAATTTCAGGTTTTGAAAGTTGAGAACGTAACGCATTTATTAAGCGGATCTCTGTAATAATTGCTATTGTCTAGTCTTTCGACAAATTGTTTCTCCTATAGCTTGTAATCCGACCTCAAGGAAGCACGCTGTTTATAACTATTATTATTATGGTTAGGGACGAAAGGACTCTTAAGCTTTTCATGACCCGTACTAGTACTGCTCATTTACTTCAAGTCGGCATGAAATTAAGATCGACCAGGAGAGGCGATCGTCAGCAATTAACCAGAGTCAGACCAACCGCGAATTGAAGAATTCCATTGCTGGCCTAATATGTATATAATCATCAGCTGATCTTTCTAGAATCCTGCGTATTTTGCATTACGTCATCGTTGATTTCCAAGCGTAAGCTTGTCCTGACGAAAGCCAACCCTACAAATAATATATCCGACTACTCGGTCAAGCAAACGTTATTTTACAGCAGAAACGATGACCGAGGCGATTGATGCAAATGAGTATCTCATCGAATTCCTCGCGTCAATTGATAACCTTCCATCCGAAATCAAACATCATTCATTCGAATTAAAGTCGAAAGAAGACGAAATCAAAGAACTTCTTCGAAACATTTCTGCTCGGGAACGACGCCTATTTGCTCTTCTCGATGGTATACCTCTGGACTCATTGTCTTCGTCGTCGTCATCGGAAAATGAATATTCATCGGATAGTGAATATCGTAGACCAAGGAAGCGTCGAATACTCTTTGCCGATGAAAATGAGGAAGAGTTGGTTAGAAAGATCAAGGCTGATTATTCAAGAGCAGAACAATTGCAAGATGAGAAGGTGATGATTGCTGAAAAGATGGTTGGGCTGGTAGAAAGACATGTTAATAGAATGGATGAGGACTTTGAGGTGCTATTTCCACAATATCATTTAAAAGATCCAGTAATTGCACCGGAAGAGAACCTTGAGACTGATCTCGGAGTTAGTATGTTTGATCCATTGCAAGAACTGCCTACCGAGACAGAAGAAAGTCATTTCGGTATGTTGTTCAAAACATTATTTGATTTGTATGATCGGACCTTGAGAGAGGGCTGAAGATGTTAACTGTCTGATTGTTTTATTTAATCTTTGTTTTATACATAACGCTTTTTTTGTCTTTGAATTCATTCAGCACTTCCTCTTCTTCAGGCACCTCAGTCATCAACAACGCAGCATCAATTACGTCAAAATCGTGGTGGCAGACGACGTACTGTTCTCGAGACACGCCGACGCAACCCTCGCATTCCGTTGGTACGTTATTCGTCTTCAGTTACCCCTACATCAACGACACCTGCTCCTGGTCGTATTGACCTGCGGACAAGTTCTCCGATGATAGAAGAGAATCTAATATCAGATGACGCTGCATCTAAAAATGGTATAGTTCAGCCCGATGGTCAGGTCGATCCGAACGAACCCAAGTATTGTTACTGCAATAGAGTAAGCTTTGGCGAGATGATAGCATGCGATGGAGAGAACTGTCCATACGAGTGGTTCCATCTGAGTTGTCTTGGATTAACTGGAGTACCAAAGGGCCGTTGGTATTGTGAGGTCTGCGATGAATCAGGTACAGGGAATGCACCGAGGAAGAGGAAGAGAGGACGACCTATTGGGTCGTAAGTATCTCAGTTGTAAGAAAATTGTTATCGTAGCTAATAACTGTGATATTGGGGTATTTGCCAGTAGTATTCAGAATATCATTTCTAATATGTAAATATTGTGTATGCGATTTCTCCATTTTTTAATATATTACCACTTTATAGTACTAACAAATCACAGACGAATTTAGAAGTCCCTAATCAAGATTCATCATCAATATCGCACAACAGATCACCCAACGACGCAATGACACACTCGGGGACCAAGAAATTATCTCGGTCGTCGTCAAGGACTACGACGCCAAGTGAATCGCAATCTGAAAGCGCATCTGATGAAAGTGATAGATTCGGTGAACTATAGCTTAGTTTCAGTTTTGTGCAGAACTTATGAATAATACTAGTATTGTTAATATAATGAGTCCACAACAGGACTGGCTTTTAGTCATAATCAAGTTTATATGAGAACATCCTGTCAAACATGGTTTCCATGACAGATGTCTAACATAAAGAAAATACAATCTATTGTGAGAAACATCAATAACATATAGAATAATTCCTATTCCCAACAATATTTATGAATCAATGATTAAGTTTAATTAGTTAAGCTGCGATGTTTAGTATCATACAACAACAATCAGATGTTCTCGACTGTGTCAATACAGAAGCTTTACATGAAGAGATTTAATGCATCCAGTGTATTATGTAGCTACACAAATATAAATACTACAGTATGTAGAGATGAACGTATTTATGATTAGCAAATGAAGAGTAGCGAAAGACTAGACAGAATAATCCAAGTAATGGAGTTACACGTTGAATAGTATAGAGGAAAAGAAAATAGAAACAAAAAAAAAATCTACAATAAAAGGCTAAATAATGCGTCTATGTGTATATGTGTATATCCTATGATCAAATAATCTATGAACTGATCGTATTCATCTCTCGCCTTTACCATCAACTTGTTTACGCGTATCTACATGCCTCTTCAGATAAATCATTAGGCAACACTTGTGCACCTTCAAATAGATACCAACAGGGGTTTAAAAATTTAGACTTGGCAGCAGCACAACCATTACTAGATCCATTAGGCAACTTCTCATGTTTCAACTCCCATCCACACAACCTACATAATTCGGCTACAATTGTATCACAATCGCCCAACAACTGTACATCAAATTCCATATGCCTTATCGGGGTCTTGTTAATTACAATCTGGGGCACATCGTGAGGAATCTGTCCCATAATTTCACTGACAGGAGCAACTCTCAGACTACTCCCCATTACAATAAGCAAATCAACTTTCTCCCGATCCAATGGAAAGAAATGATCGAATTCGTCTGGAAGCTTCTCACCAAAGAATACAATGTCCGGTTTCATTAAGGCTGGACTGTGATTAGGAGACAAATTTTGTGGACATCGAGGACAATATGGAACACGCGAATGAAGGATATCGTCCTTAATCATATGACCATCAACTTTGTATCCACATTTAACACACGTGGCACGAGCAAATGATCCTAAAAAAAAAAACCAAAAATAAATCCAATTAATATGACACTTATTGAAACGAGAAAAACCAAATACGTTAATGTAGTCACCGTGACATTGCAGAATGTTGTTAATGTTTGCTGATTGTTCCAAAGTGTCAATGTTCTGAGTATAATTACGCAAAAGCTTTTCCTTGTCCTCCAGCAATTTTATAAAATAATGCGAAGGAGAAGGTTTGAAATTACTAGGATAAATTTTCTGTATTTGATATTTCAGCCGAAATATTAGTCATGCTATTTGTTACATCAACAGCCAAAACTAGCATGCAGAATATTTGTTAATCAAACAACCATCTGTTACCTTTGCAAACGAATAAAACACTTTGGGTCGCTCTTTGAAATAATTAATGTCAAACATGTCTTGAGGTTCGTCTAGGTCGAATTCGGATAATCTTGAATATATACCATTCTCGGATCGGAAATCAGGAATTCCACATGACACCGACACCTACAAAGTTGAATTCAATCAACACATCTACCATCCCTCTTTTTTGTTTTTTAACTAGGATTCACTTACACCTGCGCCAGTGAGAACCATTATGTTCTTGGATTCCTTCAATAATCTTACGACATCCTCTAAAGTGTTGATGTGTTCCAATTTCTTTCGATGTCGAAGAAATTTTGATACTGCTCTGTGTAAAATAGAAATTAATTGGATGTCGGATGTATCGACAAGCTTTTGAGGCTATTAAATAAAATAGCAAAGTAAATAATATGATAACAAGACACCCCAAAACCTAACAAATAAAAACAAATTCTTACTGGCTGAGCGTCAAAGGCATAGAAGAGATGCGTAACGGGCATCGCCTTCTCAAACAAATATTCTTTGATAAAGTTTGCGGTTCCTTATGTTCGTAGGGACATACATTTATAAGGCACAAAAAACGAGAGGTAAGAATGCCGTTTCGGTACACAATTTCAGTAGAAAATTAATCGAGCAAATACCTTTTTGCTGGGCAGCCCGGCGCAACAATACATATTCCTCTTCGGTCAATGGCGGCGTAACTTTGGATAATTCATCAAAGATAAAAATTATAGTCAGTAAATTATAGTTTTTAAATCCTTCGATAAATAATGTTTTACGTACGCCGATCCTCATCATCTTCATCGTCCTCGACTTCATCTTCATAATCGTCTTCATAATCATCTTCATAACCATCTTCATCCGTTTGCGTATCTTGATCGTTATGCAATTCGCTCACATAACCGATCATGTCCTCTAGAGAAGCCTCATCACTAGTGTTATTAGGACAATTATTGTCTTCCCTGACTTCTTCGTCATCTTCATATTCGTCTTCTTCGTCATCATCAACAAACCCCCCCCCGTTCTCTGCTCCATCTTCCAGCTCACCATCAGAGTCGGTTTGAAGCAGCAAAGCTCTCGGAACTATAGTGTCCTCTATTGACGAATATTCGTTACTGCTATTATCGGTGCTATTGGTAGGGATATCAGTCCCATGGGATCGGTTCATGGGTGCGATGTTATCGGATTTTGTAAACGTGTTGTCAGCATGGTATGATGATAAATACTCGGGATCCGTAAGATTGTCGTCTTGTGGTCCCGGAGTTAGAGGAAGCGGTGTGAATGTGGAGGGAATAGAAGGTAAACAGGAAGGATATGTTCCATCTTCGCTTGCCTCATTAACACGTATACGTTTTGGCGACATAAGGGAAGTATCTGAGCTACTCTTTCGACGTCTTGTAAACATGATAGAGTATACTCGTGAGGGGCGATCTAAAGGAGTGTTTGTGAAGCGAACAAACAGATGACGGTAACAAATAACTCTTTCAGGGGGGCAGATCTTTGTCGTTAGTTTGTTGTCGTATAGTGGAAACCACGGTATGTATTGGAAAGCAATAGCTCTGGACCTTGCGTTAGCAAATTTGGCAAAGATGACGTCTTAGTATCAAAGAACTCGGCCAGTCAGGTCTATTACCAAATCTGGCGTGGTCATGGAAATCAATTTCGAATATTCCTTGAAATTTGATTGGCTCTTTACACAAAACTTCGCTTTGTTTAAAGGTCACATTCTTCTATGGCAATTATTGTCGTTATGCGCCCACTATACCCATAGTTTCATAATCCACCCTAATCCACTGGACTCTTTTAAGCAGTTTTTTGAATAACGACCTCCGAAGATGTCAGATTTACGCCATTTCACTTTAACAACGTTCTCTTTAGCGTGTTTTAATAGGTAAACTACACATACCAAGTGAACCCCTTCACAATACTGAAGTTTGTAGAATCTGTTTTGCTCTTCCAAACAGTATATAAAGAAGCATCAAGAAATGTATCTGTGCTATCTACGGCGTGTCAGACTGGAGCCCTTTCATTAGGGAATTCAAAAGATCTAACGAAATGCACTGTAACATTCTTTTTTAAATAAACTCGCTTGTATCATTTTTGCATCTAAGGTCTGAAGTCACGACAGTATAATTATTGCTTTTTGAGCAAATATAGGATATTCATAACTTGAGATTTATAACAATATCATGTATCGGGAATGAATCAATGGAAACGAGCGATCACGCCACTGAATACCATTCTTTCATCCTTCCACAATCCATATGCATCATCTAAAATGGTTCATCGCTACATATATTATGCATTAGATCATCATCTTATCGTCCCTACACATCTCCTAACTATAACCTCGATGACCTACATGCCATCGCTATGATATGTGGTTGTGATACATTATCCTACCCTACTTATCATCCATCATCCTTTATCATCCATCATCCTTTATCATCCTTCAATCCCTATCCATTCTACATCCTCCTATGCCTCATCGCATCATCATCATCATCATCATCATCATCATCATCATCATCATCATCATCATCATCATCATCATCATCATCATCATCA
>CAJVPI010001750.1:0-10078 GCA_910592345.1 Paraglomus brasilianum
CAGAGGAATACAAGAAACTTGCCGAGCGGTGTTGTGATGCTGATCCTGATAAGCGTCCAGATGCAGACACACTTTATTGTGATATTGACATGCTTATTTATAAGATGAAAAACGACAATTCTGACATATGGAATGCCGTTTATCATAATGATGTAAAACCCTTATCACGTCTCGAGAAGGAGAGTAAATATTCTAGTAAACTCTTACCTACTGAAGATCTGCCTAAACCGAGAAACAGTTATGATTTGGATTCAGCTGCAGGTATAAAGACAAAAATTGGTGTTGGTGTAAATACAGTCAATTTGCAATATTAACCTCGTTCATTGTCCTATAATTTAGTGACTCAAAATTTTGAATAAAACAGTCTTACACGAGTTTTATTCAAGGGGTTTAATTAATACAATGATATGCTCGACATGAGTTGAGTTAATAAGATTCTGAAATAAAATTGGTGCACGACGTTGTCGATGTGGTCGATCTTAAACAGAAACCAGAAGTTTACCTATCTGCTATTAATATTGCCAGAGAGAGTTTGAATATGTAAGAAAGATCGAGTACATTATTTAAAATAATGAATTAAATTTTATATAGTAATAGGTTTGTTCTGTCAATAGCGTGATTGTGTGAAACCATAACTAATACTAAATTCTGTAAAAGTTTCACAAATCAATCTCTTTATATCGATTTTGTCGATCTTTGATGATTATTTGAGATGGCGACTCCCTGATCTGATCCGTTTTTCTTTGCCTCTTGTACACTTTATCCGTACGTTACTTGCTACCTGATCATGACCGACTCCCTGAACGATGTCCCGGACGTACCAATTGTCTTTGTATCCAATGCGTACTTGGATGACCTTACTGCTAACATGAGATCCAGGCCCATTCCGTGGGAGGTATGCAAGCAATTATCAGAAGTAACTTCTAGACGGGAATTTTCTTATGTATAACGAGTGATTCACTATCTGTTAATTAGGGTTATCATCGTGCAGGAATTATTACTCAAGAAGAACTCGACCTCATTAAAGCTGTCGATAAGCAGAGCAAAGAACAAGTCAACGATGTTATGGAAAGGGTATTTTTCGTCAATTCATCAGCGTCTTGTATGAAATTTTATCATCCCCTTTCTCAGAATTAACATTGGTATAACATACTGCTGGTTTAGGATGGAGACAAATATGCTGTATTGTATACCAATTTATTGGAAAAGTCTGTAAGAATTGATACCGTGCAGTACGTTTTGGTTTTAGTGGGAGACATGCTGGCTGGTGAGCAATTTTCTGCCAAGTATTTGTTTGATCTTTACGCTTGAGGCTTTCAGATTAGACTGGCAGCTTATTTAATCTTACTTATAGTCTCCACACATGTACTCTGTTATTCGTTGTAAATAGACAATGAAGGACGAGTAATACATTTCCATGATTTAAGCAAACAAGACCCTGAACTTCCTTATAGAGTATTTCTGAAGTATGAGTATATGCCTTTTCTTTTGATTCTTTTTGTTCTGAAAAATTTCTGACTTATCAACTTTTGTTACCTGACAGACGTCTGGATACGGATGATGAATTTGTCCAATTAGCAGCAGCAAAAATCTTGACTCTTTTGGTCTGGTAATATGAATCTGTTGATCACTACTATGCACTTTATATTTAATTTGTTTACTTTTGCTGTATTGATCGGAGAATTAACCCACCGTTGACATTGGTTATGTAGTTCAACAACAAAACCTTCATCGTCGAACGTTGACGAATTCTTCCAATGGATCTATACGAGACTAAAGAGTAGCGACCCAAACATATACGATCTTGCAGTGCAAATGTTGGAATCTATCCTACGTGTGCCGGATTACAGATTCCAGTTCTGGGAATCACTCGATTCGGTTGACGCGTACGTATTTACTCTGATCATTCGAAATGTATGACGAATCGAGTTGACCATTTAATACTACCCTGTAGGTTAGTGTATCTTTTGAAAAGCAAGAATCCTACACCACAAATGCAATATCAGATAATCTTTTGTTTCTGGCTATTGACTTTTGAAAAGAAAATAGCGAGTGAATTCAACACGTAAGCAAAGTAGTCTGACTTTCATTGCAAAAATAACGTATGTTTAATGTTTTTTACAAAATCAGGAACTATGACTTAATTCCAAAATTAGTTGATATTGCCAAGAGTGCAATCAAAGAGAAAATTATTAGAGTAATCATTGGCACGTTTAGGGTGAGTGGAACGTGTATTTTAAACCCGTCTATAGTGAGAACATGTTACTAACGTTGATTTCACACAAGAATCTGGTAGAAAAAGCTCCCGAAGCTAATCTTCCGGCAATGTTGGTTGCTAAACTGCTCAATTTCTGCGAGAATTTATCAAGCCGTAAATGGTCGGACAGTGAGATTCAAGAAGATATTGCATATTTGAAAGTTGAACTTCAAAACAATTTCCAGAGTCTAACGTATGCACACGACAAATCTTTTGGTGTTATTTGCTTATCGTGGTAGATTGATTCTCTTCTTTTAATAGAACGTTCGATGAATATGCATCTGAACTTCGTTCCGGAAAGCTCCAATGGTCACCGGCTCATGAATCTGAACAATTCTGGAGACAAAACGCGCACAGGTTAAATGAAAACGATTATGAACTGCTAAGGTAACTCCAGTGCAGGCTGCTATTTTTTGGTGCATGACTTTCTATAATGGTCATTTCAATCTTGCATCCAATTCTAAATGAATGCAATTTAAACATGCTACTACTGGCGATAGGATCCTCGTCCACCAACTGGTCACATCTTCTGATACTCTAGTATTAGCTGTGTCGGCTCATGATCTTGGACAATATGTGAAGTATTGCCCGAAAGGAAAGAAGTAAGAAAATTTTACTTGACGTCGAATCATAAATTTTGTATGCACAGTGTGTTGACCGGTCGTCTTGCGTAGATTTCTTCAAGAGGTTGGAGCCAAGCAACGAGTTATGGCTATGATGACACATGAAGATCCAGAAGTCCGTTATCAAGCATTGATTGCTGTGCAAAAGTACATGACAAATGCATGGTAAATGACAACGTTCTTATTGCTGAAATGCTCGGAAGACTTGGAATTACGTATTCTCGTTATGTAATAATGAAAAAATTCTGTTATATCTTCATCTTAGGGAAGTTTAATACCGTTATACGATAACGGTCCGGTTCGGTTTGATTTCTCAAATGCGCATTGATTCACTATAATTGTAATTTGCTGTATGGCAACTAGATTGAATGTCTATTTATTATCATAATAACATATCACCACTATTACTTTAAAAAAGGAGTATGGCGTATACAAAGTACAGTCCCCTTAGAAATGGTTGTTATATCGAGACGAGTCCATTTCCCAGCCAATCCAATCCTACGTCCTCTAAATGTTCATCAAAATCATATATATTCTGACTCTGCCCATCAGCGATTGCCTTGGCAGCTATGTTGATAGCATTCGGGTCATCGAGATTGAAAGATGACGAGGGATCGTCAAACGACTTGTTTACCGGGCGCCACTGGTTTTCTTTATGAATATAAGGCTACAGTTCCAGAAAGTACATTTACAAACGGTTAATGGATAGCAATAGCAAAAGTGACTAGCAAAAATATAGACTTACTAGAATGGCAATTTCCGGCTTTGTCAGAGATAGCTTTGTATTGTTCACCTAACATGAACATGTAAAGCAAAAACTAAGTCTTCCCGATACCCATCTGTTAAGCTATACGAACGCGCTTCTTTAAAACATTACCACGAATACAATAGCATCCCCGTATATGTCTTTGATTTTCCCCGCGACCTTGGCTCCAGTAGAAGTCAAATTTTTATCAGAGTCAACCTCGTTCGCTTGATAGTACCCGACAATTTGCAATTCCTTTTTTTGTGCATAGATCTCTGCCTGACACAGACAATCGTGATTGAATAAAGATCTAGACGTAATAAATATCAATCAATCCAAGAAGCCCTTGACCGTACCTGATGTAGTCCGACTTCGAGCATTGGTGTTAATGTATCCCAATGATGAAGTAGAGGGATAGCATCGGATATGGTTATTGTGCCATCAGCAGGAGAAGATACCGAAGTGAGAAGACCGCTAACAGTTGAGGCTGGATGCTTGGTTGCGTGGAGGAGAATCTTCGTGTATGCTTTTGTTGATACTATGTAATTCACCATGACTGAGTATAGACAACCGAAAGGATCGGCGAATATACTGTACTATGCATTCAAGATTCGTCAACATATCATTGGTCAGAATTTGTGCTAGTCCTTATATGGAAAGTCGTGTCGGATCAATAACTTTAACCAATGCCTTGGACGTTGCATATTCATTATTTTCATAACTTATTTCGCGAGTCTCCCATTATGTGCCACATCCCGCGACACAATGTCAGAAAAAAGTCTGTATCGTTGTGGTCGTATCGAAACATAAGTATAGTTGATGTTTTTCACATCTACGCGAACTGGGCCCTTTTGAATAACGCGTGCATGCACGACTGACCCAAAAGTAATGTAACGAATTAAAAATTAATCATATCGATATTAACGAAATGAAACTCGTAAGGTGGCGTTGTCGCGTGGAAGAAATCTTGGCTTCCACAATTTTTAGGGAAAACTGCAAAATTCTCAATATCGTCCGTCACATTCCCATCGGATGTTCTTCATATTCATATTGTTCAGTCTTTGAATCCAAAATATAATGGCTCACCTACAATTACTTTTTACTTAATGAAAGCTGCTATCTTGGAAATGAAACCCTTGATTTGACAAATTTCCCGTATATGTTACCAAATATATTAGGCTTGAGAGATACAAGTATTTCTCCAGACTTTTTTTGAACTGAAAACGACTCGTCCTTTGCCTCTTGGCAAAGGGCGAGATGGTCAATTTGGGTTGGTTTGTCACACAAAACGACAATGATCACTTCCGAATTTATAAAGTACCTTGTAATAAAGCTTTTATTTCTAAAGTTCGTATACAACTTTATCCATTCTTCTTTCTACGCCCTTGCCCTCATATGTTCTTTACCTTCTCACCCGAGCCATACCAATCGGATTGCCAAAACTGCCTGAATAGTTGTATATTCAAAAAGTTCATTACCAACATGCCCAAGAATGCTATCTGCCAGTATATCATTGACTCGAAATTCTTGTATCCTTGCCAAACATGCACAAGTAGATAGAGATGTACTGCGATACGAATAAAGATTGTGGATAGAAACAGCAAAAACGAGTTGATCTTGAAAAATCGCGTGGCTTTCGTGCGGTAAGCGATAAGGTATAATTTGCGTTGATGCATAAACACGTTCGTAATCTCTACCAAGAGTGTCGCAGTTAGATACGGCGTGAATTTGCAAGTTGCAACTGCTGAGAGGAACGTTATTGTGACCTTGAATTTCAAATATCAGGGATTAAAGTGAGTATATAATGGTATCTAAGCGAAACTCCCATCCCTCCTCCAAAACAGAATTTGGAAATTTACCACTACGTGATGCACCCAGATTGATATGTCGTTCATGAAAATATTTTTGGCCCAAAAGTCAAACATGTCGGCGAAGAAATACCCTACAATACGGAACATGAGATGTTCAACATATAATATCCGGGAGAATGTACAACTGCTTTCGTCTACTCACCAGTAGAAAGAGCAATCTGTGTATTGCATAATGGAGCATGTGGATAAATCATATCATGCCATGCATGTGGATACATATAAAAACTATAGAGCGAGATGTTAGTTATGGCTAAAACCGTATAGATAGAGATATCTAACGAATTTCCGCTCACCATAATGGAGCCAAGATTGAACACATGAAAGCATGTACATAACTAACGACAGTGTTATCCCACAGGGCACGTTTTCTACTGTCGAGATTTGCGTAGAATGTCTAAGAATAACCAGTCAAGGGAAGGAGTTATTTTAGGGATGAAGATCTAAAGATCGACGCTTACAGAATCCATGATGATGATCTTTATCGAAGAACTTGCCGTGAATTGCTTACAAATAACGGAAGACAAGAAATTCAGCAAAGTAAAGCCCAGAAACGATTGAACAACCGTCTTTAGCGAATCTTCTGTACAAGAGTCCATTTCTTGGCTAGAATCAAGCTCAACTGGTCAGTTCGACCCTTGATCACACAAGTTTCCGCAAGTTTAACCTACCTTTGATCTCAAGTTACGAATGATAAAAGTGAATATTTTCCCGTCTATAATCAGAAGCTTATCAAAAGCTTTTTGGTTTCAATCAAACCTGTAACATGGGCACAAGCTCCACGCTGACAAAAAGTATTTCCAGTCGGCTCCACCAGTCCCATATTTGGCAACGTGCTAGTATCACTTTATTAAGTGGCTGTGTGATTGTCAAACTCTCTCTTTGCAAAAAGCAGTAAGTTTGTATTTTGCATCATTGTTACCCATTGTTCTTATAGACAGATTATCTTTTGGTAGACTTATTTTCCTATTATTATCCACTATTCAGCAAAAATTCCCATCGCACAATTATTTGTTATACAATCAACCCTTCTTATAGTCACCCCTAAACCTCTTTATAAGCACACAATCATAATTACATTGTTCCTGACCGTGTGACTATAAGGAGGGTTGACAACATTTTTATCCGTGCCACGTTTTCATCAGGCTATGCCCAATTACAATAAACGGTGAAAAACAAATACGCCAACCTGTTGTACTGAATTTAAATTCGTTGGCCAATGTCCCTTAAAATTGGATGCATGTGAGATTATAAGCCAACTCAGAATATCATATATCAAATGCACTCATATGTGTTTGGGTGAAGAGCGGGGATAAGAGGAGTCACTGTATTTGAATCAGCAGGCACAATCTTCCCACCGCCTTCGCCTCGAACTAATAGATATTTGGAAGGGTTACAATATTAATATTATTATATATATTTGATCTACCCGACCAACTGATTGGGTAGATGTGGTTATCAAACAATTAAACAGCGTAAAACCATTTATTATTATTATTGCATTAATATTAATGCATATGGATATACAAGTCACATGGTAAAATCTTTGGTCACAGTAGAATTACAAATACGAGCGTCAAAATAGCACTCCGTTAGCATTCTATCAGCATTTCGATTGGATCATCGCTTAGTTCATATGCCATTGTAATTCTATATTCCCGTAGTGATCTTGGCGCACCCGTTTATATTCTTCTGCCAGTTCCTAATTCTACCCAATTATTGCTGTACCAGTAGGATTTCTGAACAACATACAATCCTTTAATTCAGGTGTCTAAGAATTGTTACGAACCTCCACGCTCGTTGGGTGAATCTTAGAAGAAATACATGGTATCGGGAATAATGTGCTTTAGCATGGCGTTTAATATACGTAGCGGCTAATACAAATATGATTCGTACAACTGTTTAACCACACAGGCCATCATGAAGCGATGACGAGAAGAGTTCTTGTGTTTAGCCGCATACTCGTTCCTAGTAATTTTAATAATAGTAGACGACAACTTTAATTAATTATACTACGTAATCGTAGCATTGAATTATTACAGCTCAACGTCTTGTAACATTACAATATTATAACACCGGAACACAACACAACACAACACACCTTGCAACGATGAAAATCTAGATGGCATTCATAGAACTTAATTTTTTATTGTCAAGGCGCAAATTTAACGCCGCATTTTGTATGGCAGTATAGTGTTGGATTTGAATATCAATGCCGAAGACACTTCATGATATTTACTAAAGCTGCCTTAGAAGCAATCAAAAGTTACACAATTATTTGTGACAGAAGGTAGACGGTTTGCCCACTTTAGGCTTTAAAAGACTTAAGATAGAAAGCAAATGGCTTCTTCAATACAAAATTAAATGTATCTTTATTATCATTTAGAAATAAATTATTTCATAAATTATCATTTATTTTTATATTCAATAATATTAATATATTACAATAAATAAAATATTTAAAACATGGCTTTTGATGATAATAAGTCAGTTCTCTTGCTAATCAGTTTTTCCAGAAGGTATGATATATAAGTCTGTCATTATTATAATAAATATTGGCTTAATTTTAGGCTAAACTTTTGTATAACAAGTTTGACTGTCATAAAATAAAAACCAAGACTTTCTACCTCCTCATACTATCCTACTTCTATTATTATAACCAATTAGAGAGAATTTGATACTAGGACCTTTGTCAAAGCTGCTTGTGTTTGCCATATAATTATTTCAGATTTAAAGAGGTCAATGGTGAAGAATTTGATACTAGAGCCTTTGCCAAAACTGCTTGCTCCTTTTTCTCTAATCTGACAAGATTTGAGATTTAAAGAGGTCAGGGAAGAATTAGATTCTAGAGCCTTTGCCAAAACTGCTGTGCTTTTTTCTCCAATCTGACAATATTTGAGATTTAAAGAAGTCAGAGAAGAATTTGATTCTAGAGCATTTGCCAAAGCTGCTGCTCCTGTTTCTCCAATCTGATTACATCTAAGATTTAAAGAGATCAGAGAAGTATTTGATACTAGAGCCTTTGCCAAAACTGTTACTCCTGCTTCTCCAATATAATTATATCTGAGATTTAAAGAAGCCAGAGAAGAATTTGATTCTAGAGCCTTTGCCAAAGCTGCTGCTCCTGTTTCTCCAATCTGATTACATCTAAGATTTAAAGAAGCCAGAGAAGAATTTGATTCTAGAGCCTTTGCCAAAGCTGCTGCTGCTGTTTCTCCAACCTGATTATACCCAAGATTTAAAGAAGTCAGAGAAGAATTTGATTCCAGAGCCTTTGCCAAAACTGCCACTCCTGTTTCTCCAATCTGATTATCATATAATACTAATGAAGTCAAAAAATGATTCAATTCTAGAGCCTCTGCCAAAACTGCTGCACCTGTGTCTCCAATCTGATTATTATGTAGATTCAGACCAGTCAAAGAAGAATTTGATTCTAGAGCCTTTGCCAAAGCTGTTGCTCCTGTTTCTCCAACCTGATTATACCCAAGATTTAAAGAAGTCAGATAAGAATTTGATTCTAGAGTCTTTGCCAAAGCTGCTACTCCTGTTTCTCCAATATAATTAGCAATTAAATCTAAAGAAGTCAGAGAAGAGTTTGATTCTAGAACCTTTGCCAAAGCTGCTGCTCCTGTTTCTCCAATCTGAAGATTTAAAGAGGTTAGACAAGAATTTGATTCTAGAGCCTTTGCCAAAGCTGCTGCTTCTTTGTCTCCAATCTGATTATCAACTAAATCTAAAGAAGTCAAAGAAGAATTTGATTCTAGAGCCCTTGCCAAAGCTGCTGCTCCTGTTTCTCCAATATAATTATCAACTAAATCTAAAGAAGTCAGAGAAGAATTTGATTCTAGAGCCTTTGCCAAAGCCACTGCTCCTATGTCTCCAATCTGATTAACACTAAGATCCAAAGAAGTCAGAAAAAAATTTGATTCTAGAGCCTTTGCCAAATCACTTATGTCTGTATCCCTCAAACTATAATGACTCAAGTTCAAGGTTTTACATGAAATTGATGGCTCATTATCATCATGATCTTCAACTGCTTGTATACTTTTTCACTTGATGGTCTTTTATTGGGATCATTGTCCCAACATTGGAATATAGTTCAATGTACTTCTTTGGTGCTTCTGGAGAAGGAGGATCTCTCAAGCCTTTCAATCTATACTTAAAAATTTCAAAACTTTGAGTACATTTTTCACATTGATGTTTCCCACTAGATATTTCCCATAAAATCACTCCAAGACTAAAGATATCTGACTCTTTTCCTTGTCTAAATGATTCATTTTCAAAAGTGACTGAATCAATATATGCTATATTGCCTTCACCTTTTGATGTAGAGACAGTTTCTTTTAGCATTCTGGACAAACCAAACTCAGCTATCTTTGCCATGCCTCCTTGAATAAGAATGTTTGCAGAAGACTACAAGTAATATCATGCATTAGTATAACAATAATTCAAATATATGCATAAATGGATAACACCTTACCAGATCTTTGTGAACAATATCACACACATGTTGTGAACGCGATGGGCTATTCCTGAGGGTTCTTCTCAGCATCGCTTCATGATGGGCTTGTGTGATTAACGATTA
>CAJVPI010001751.1:0-10074 GCA_910592345.1 Paraglomus brasilianum
AGTTGTATCCCCACCTCGAATATATCCCCGAAAAAGCTCCGTCCCAAAGTGGGGATATAAACGAGGTAGGACTGTACGCATATTTATGTTTTCACGTGATATATATATTGGCTAAAAGCCCTACAAATAGCTATGCTATTTTTGTTGGGACTGTTCTGATGAAGTAAAAAAGTTGACCAGTGTAAAGAACACCATGGAAAAAATTTATTCAAACCTAAAAGTCGGCACAATCAGAAGAGTTTATGGTATAGGAGGGGGGAATGCCAGAGAATATTATAATTAATTTAGTAGAATTTATGAGAGACAGGTGTCGTTTATTGATTGAGAGAAGTGGCGAATAATAAATCTGTAAGTTATAACATTTCAAATGAGGTATTACACGTGTAAATTGGTGCAGCGTAATTCTATTCCAAGCTGGTAACGTTATCGTTCTGCTAAAATAATGCGTTGAGCACATTCGTTGAGGATCAGAATATTGGGAGGATATATATCCAGAATGTTAGTATAACAAGGCGCTGGTTATTATAGTTTATTGTTCGATAAACTTGTCATTTAATATTCTAGTATATTTTTATAGCAGATTTGAATGATGTAAAAAGTCATACTGGCGTACGTGTCAAGACATCGCCTCTAATAAATTATTTCATACATTCAATCAGGCAAGAACTTATAAGGATTCATGATTCCATTCGGGTCGATACTTTTTTTAAGCATTCGCATCATTTCAATCATGGGTTTGGACTTTGAATATCCGAGATAATTGGCTTTCATTAGACCCAAACCGTGTTCTTTTACATGAAAGGTTGAAGATTCATATTAGAGATAATATCCAAATCAATCTTCATATCACGCTACAAAATTACCTGCTGATATCGAGCCACGGTACTTTCCTAAACAGAATGAAACAACAACAATATTCATTATTAATACAATTGATGCAATTATAAGATTCAACTAACTCACCTGTCCACTCATAGACATATGGCTCAATAAGCTTAGTTACGTCCTCATCATATTCTTTCGCAGTAATATTCAGATGCAAATTGCCTATAGCCAAAGAAATGTCAACATAGCTCTTAATGATTCCTTCCTATCAAACCATTTTCGATTACCGACCGTCTCCTAGATGACCAAATCCGATAACATGTGTAATAGCTTTATCTTTCCCAAAAGATCCACTGTCTTCAAGCCGCTTCCTCATATCCTCGACCATCTTATACAATACAGGCACTGGTAATGATATATCGTACTTATAGACTGCTCCGGCTTTGTGGGATGCTTCAGGGATACCCTCACGGAACGACCAGAGATTATTCATCTGAGATACGTCCTGCGCAATAACACCATCTTGCACAGTTGATGCTTCCAATAGGCTCTCGAGACACGCGGTGAGTTTCTATTAGAAATCATTACTTTACGTCAGTTGAGCAAAAATAGCATCAACAGGTATGAGTGACTGACCTCATCATCGTGCTCCTTGTTGGATCCGCTCGTTTCGATGAGAACATAAAACGGATATTGGCCCAGCGGAAATTCGGATCTATTTGTTCCATACAATTGACACAGATGCAGCGCAGCAAAATCCCAGAACTCAAAGGCTATTGGAGAAAGATAATACTATCAGAATCATTCTATTGTATGTTTCAATTATGGATAAAATTTAATAAAAACCTGATAGTATTTCTGCTAAGTCTTCTTTTGATTTCAGGAATGCCTTTTGAACATCTTCGAAAGAGGACAGACCAAGTACTGCAACATTTACAGCCTGGACACAGATAATGGTGATATAGTAAAAGCGTGTGAAAGATCGTATTAAGTAATATTAACACTACCTTCGGCCTTTTTGGCGTACTAATTGAGATACCGGTAATGATACCAAGGGTTCCTTCGGAGCCAATAAACAGTTGTTTCAAATCATAACCTACACAATTTAAGTTAAGCATAGTTTGGTAAATTTGTCATCTCCACAGTCGTTAAATTTTTGGCGTACCAGTGTTATCCTTCCTCAACGTCAATAAATTATCCAATATAGTTCCATCGGGTAGAACCTGAGTATAAGTGATCAACAATATTATCCTTAAATTCATCAGCAATACACTCGCTATTAATCCAACTAAACTTACCACTTCTAATCCAAGTACTGATCCGTGTAAGGAACCATAGCGAAGAAATCTCAAACCTCCTGCATTAGTAGCAACATTTCCTCCGACTTGACAACTATAAGAGTAAACTTTTAATTTATGTACGAATGTGAATATGTCCCATATTTATTTACCTTCCTTTTGCGCCCAAATCCAATGGCATCATATATCCATTTTCAGCGAGATGATTGTCCAATACTTCCAGAACGCAGCCAGCATCACATACAAGAATTCCTATTACATATTCAACCTTTAAGATAATGTAATACATAAACAAACCAAGAGTTTTTTACAATTGCGTACCGGCAACTGGATCAAAACTTCTGATTTTGTTGAGGTGATTCGTGCTTATTACCATTTCATCAAATACTGGAATACTGCCACCTGAAAATTCAAAACGCGTCGTAAATAGTACGAGCTACATTAAAACAATTAACGTCGAACCAACCAACAAGTCCAGTATTCCCTCCTTGTGGTACGACTGCAATTCTAAATGGGATCATGTGTATGAGCCTAATGATAATGCCATCTATTCTGTAAACGCATCGATTCCATACCTCTTCTCTCCACAATATTTCAATACTTTCGCAACTTCCTCAGTAGATTTTGGTCTCACAACGACGCGAGACTTACCCCTGTATTTCCCCATCCAGTCAACATTAAAGGACGTCAAATCGCTTGAATTTGTACCATTATCAACGATGAGTGCATTTTGAGAGAGAATCGATGTCAAATAGGAAATGTCCTTATCGGTTATCTGACAAGAGAAGACAGGGTTAGAATAAGCGCGGGACAAAGAATTATTTATCGGTCGACGTCGTGAAAAACCTACTTCTTTAAAGTTAGGGTTACGTTTAATATGTGGATACTTATCAGCTGTAAAGGCAACTTTACGAACTGCTGCTAAGTAACGGCATGGCGGATGAAGCTTGAAAAGGGTAGATTTAGGCTTTGTATTAGTAAAAGAAATCGGGTTAAGTCGATTTGGGATAAATTGCCCAAATCGTCGCATCATTTGTAACAAAGGTAATTGATTCATCTAAGATTTTGGTTTTATCAGTTTGAGTCGTTTAGATCGACTCTGTTCTGGCCCATTCTGAGATTTGGCCCGTGACCTGCTCGGATGTGTACATAAAAAGCCAAGGTGTTTTGTAAAACAAACCTTGATAGAGATATTAATGGTGCTCGCAATGTTTTTCTTCAATATCTTACAAAAAAGGAATCAGCCTGTTATTACCTAATTTAGAGTTTGATTTTTATTAGTAATGAAGCGTTCCATCTAATTTATCGTCATTCCATTCTTTGAGCTAGATTGAACCATTGAGACGCTAGAAGATTGTCGATTAGCCAAATCTGTTTGTGCAAATTCTCACGATCTATTCTATCCTTATGCACCGCTATGATATGTATATGACTCCATTATTTAATAATGATATACTGTTTATCTCCAATAAATTGTCGTCCATGCGAAAATGACGTCTGTAGAGCGTAAAGCAAAGATTGGAGAAATTATTTAAAGTTGATATCTGCTTGACCGTTTGGAATCATGGGTAATTTTGAGACAGAAATCGATAGTGTACCCATTACGAAGGAACGCAGAGTTCCGAAAGATATTGACATACTTAATAATGCTGGTACTATATATGACCTGTAAAGAATATTATAATAATTTCCCCATGGTAGCTATAAAAATCGATATCTTATCATTTTCACAGGACTTCCGCGAGCAAATATTGCTGCATCCAGAGAGCGTCCAAGTGGTACTGAAGAAGGACGACCTAGGCAGAGAACTGTATAGTATATAGTCATTTGTGTCTACAAAATTGATTATATTAAGCTCACCTGATTGATGTTCACAGGTATTGCAACAGCATGTGGAATTTTTTGATAGAGATCATGATGGTATAATCAGGCCATACGACACTTATTACGGTCAGTACTCGATTTATCATACTGTCCATTGTCAGTCTCTTCACCCAAATTCACTTGTTCATTCCTCCTCGAATAGGCTTTCGAAGACTGGGATTCAATCCTCTGTTCTGTCTTACAGCTGTCTCTATAATACATCCTTCCTTTTCCTACGTCACTCAACCATCTTGGATACCTAGTTTAACTTTCAGCATCAATACAAACTATATTCACAGTGGTAAACACGGGTCTGATACTGAGAGTTATGATACTGAAGTAAGTAACGAAATGGGATTGAAGGAAGATCGTATGGGAGTCTATGAATATAGCAAGTATGGTGTATTGATTGTACATCTTATTTCTAGGGTCGGTTTGTTCCCGAGAAATTTGAAGAGATTTTCTCAAAGTACAGTCACCAGACCCAAGACGCTTTGACATTCAGGGAAATTGTAACAATGATTCGCGGTAATGCGAATATTATGGATTTCTTCGGAGTGTATGTATTAACTATTATATGGATTTTTTGTTGTTTGTTCGCGTGATTCCTTATAACCTCCGGCCAACATTAACAGATTTGCCATGGTTTTTGAATGGGGAGCATTATGGCTTTTGAGAGCACGTAACGGGCTTTTGTTGAAAGAAGATGTGAGAGCTCAGTATGACGTAAGTAAAGTCATCATGACAATGATGTGTTTGTCATCATCAACACATGGATAATAAAAGTGTTCAAACTTGATGCAAAGACGATTCACACCTCTAACTTATCTTTAGGGCTCACTCTTCTATAAGGTCGAGCAAGAAATAAAAGAGCGCAAAAGCAAAAACAGATAAATCAACTTCGCTCACACGAAGGACGACAGCCTGCTGTGAGCATTGATTGGTCACAGATAGACGATGAAAACTAAAATAGCTCGAAACACTTGAGAAATAAATGATTTAAGAAATTAACAAATGCCCGTACTCCGATGTCTGAATGCAGCTAGAATTCAGGCTTCATTGCTTATATATATTTATGTTGCCATAAATTGGGGAACCGCTTTTGATTTCACATAAACATCTTTACGTCATACATTTCACATGTCCCGACTAACGTGTATTTTAAGGTTGTCATTTTCCACAAACCGATAACAATGTCTAATCTTTCAAACATACTGTTAACACCGATTATTCTTATTAATAAAAGTATTGACACTCCATGGAGCGGTATAATCGATGAAATAAAGCAACGGACGTGGAAAGTACGATGTAGGTTCACGAGTTGCAACGTATCGATATGAGCACAGCATATAAAATTGCAAATATGTCATTATAACACGCGCTTCGTATATATATGGTTGAAATAAACGTCTTTACAGACGTTGACAATGTTCCATCAACGCCAGGTGTATGTAAAATTGTAACGTGCGGCAGTTTTCCTTCAACAATAAACAACTAATTAACCTCTATATCGATAGGATATTACATTCCCAAAGTCAAATACAACTTTTATCTGCCTAAGTTACGATCGTGGATTCGAAAAAGATGATGCAACCTACTTAATTCCCAAGGTTGCTGAGAGGTAAAATATCGTTAACGAGAGAATAGGTTTCTAACTGTGACGTACTGAATACTTGTGCATCTTTGGTTTTGAACAATAGGATAAAAGCATCTTCTAGAAAATACCGGAACGTTTTCGTTTTATTATCTCTTAAGTCTGGAAATTCTGTACCCTTATATGAGATTCAGACGCGGTAAGTGTGCGCGTAAAATAGTCGTCGATATACAGATATCCCATGCACTCTTCTAGTTCGTCTTTCGCATTTAAAGATGAGCAAAAATTCGATCACCTATTCTATCCCTTACCCTTTTGCTCAGCCTTCTCTCTTGCTCATCTGCCATGACAATACTTCCAATTCACAACCTAAAAGAAGCAATGTTGTTTTTGGAGGCGATTTACAATGCACATTTAGCTTGTAATTTGGTAGACAATGTAAGTAAGAAACTTTGACATTTAAGTTAAAATTATCTTTGCTTACATTTAATATGCAAGCAGTTGGATGATCCAACATTTTTCTTGACGACTAATCGGTGGGTTTACTTGATTTCCCAAATGTCAACTGAAAGACTCCGTTTACATGGTACTATAGTACTGTTTCAAATGCTTCCCTATTCACTTAGTAGCATAGTTCTAACAATTTTATGGATATTTCTATTCGTAATTCAGATTGTTATGTTATGCAAGAAGGGCTCCGAACAATCTATAATGTTGCTACGGCAACCGAACCACAATTGCTTGATTGCTCATTGGATAGAGAAACGGCAAAATATGTTATAAGATTCTTTGAAGAAAATCGCTTAATCTGAAAAGACTGAACGTGGTTATTTTATATCCAATTATCGATCACTTTATACATTGACTGATATTGATAGTCTGACTGGGTTATAATATTATAAAGCATACGAATACACACAACTTGTATAATTATTAACTATTAGAGTGAACGCATACTAATGGTATTAATTTTTTTTCCTAGTTAACTGAATATATACAAATAATATTGCACCGACAATCGAACTATTCCTTTCTGTCTCTAGGGTCCGCTTAATCTATCGCTATAGGCGCAACTTTAACGCTATCACGAACTTAATTTTGCAGGCGCGAGTCAACGCATTTTGTGACAGCGGGACGTAATTTCATTGACGCTCTGTATCACTTTCAAAATTGCCAGGCGTACAACTCGTTTATGTCAATAAACTGGAAAAAAAAAAGGTAAAATAATAATGTGGCTAGAGCAATTGGACAATACGTAAGGAAAGATTTTTCAATTTCGCTAGAAAAATAGCAAACCAGTTGCAGGCGCAAGGTGTTGTTGTTTCATATCGAACAAATTCAAACCCCCCACCCCCCAAAAAAAGGTGATTCTTGGCAGCTAATCCGTGCTGGCGGTCACGGTATCATTCTTTTAGATTAAAGAGGTGTCAACACTTTGCTAATTACACCAAATTGTTCAACTATTATCCTACATTCCCAAATCTTGCAGTCTCGTCAAGTTTATAAATGCTATCAATAAGCTTTTTTGCAAGAAGTTCGCATCTGCAAAGAATACACTTGATACTGTATGGATGAGCTTCAAAGAAAACATCGAGCAATGTATCGTGCTATTACAGTACTTCATAATTACCTGATCTAACAAATGATGTAATTTTTATTAAGTATTAAGTTTTTGTCAATAGCGGGCATAATTCATCTGTAAAACATTCACTATTTTGTACTAAGATATCGCAATTTACTTAACCAAGGTCACAATATTACTTCCCGTGTATTTCAGTGATGTCAGAATCCAATAAATTTAATAACTATGAAATTGCTCGATTAAACGGGTCGTCTACGTTCTGCTTGGATAATATTTTGAATCGTAAAATGTTTTATTTAAAAAGTCATATCCAAACGATTTCTATATGCAAACGAGTTTTGTCCGCTTAATAGCTTAGAAGTATTGAATTATATTCTGTTACGAACGGTGGATACTGATATGAGATTGCAAGGCCAACGGTATTAAGTAGATACCGTTCAGCAACTGATGCGTATGAAACGATAATGGTGAAGTAAAGCCGGTATTTACATCTCCTAATACTCAATATAACGGATATTGCTAGTGCAGAGGTCTTTCATGGAACCAATATACATGGTTCGTTATATCGAGTTTCACTGTGTTTGCTATGACATAGAATTAGCACTTGTTATTAACGAACGATTTTCAGGGACCCAACATATAAAATTATGTAAAACATTTACGTGCATAAACACGGTCAATGCAATATAGGGAGAGAACAAAAAAGTAGATTATGACGTGCACACGAATAACGGATCATGTGGTTTAGTCTGAAAACAAGATACTCAATTTTAGTTAAGCCATGCGAACTCTGAAGACACATTCTAACGATAGAAATAGTAGTTCCCCTATTTATCACGTAATTGACGTAATACATAAACTTTCCATATTACAAAAAAGACAAAAGCTTATTTTTTTTACAAGACTTTAGTGAGCAGGATGCATCATACTTTGTGTAAACCGTATCTTTTTTTATAACAAACTATGCTGTAGGGCTTTCGTTTTCCAAACAACCCAATGGTCTTTGTCTAGCCATATTAAGTAAGATTAAGTTGTTGGACATTCAGCACGCTTTCCTATCCCGTTTTCGGAACGTGATCCAACATCCGGTGAGGCATCTGATGATCAGGCTAATTTCGCTACTCGAGAAAAAATAAAATAAGTATTTAAATTTGGTTGGATCTACAGCGAAAAATTCCCGATTTAAGTTTAATACTAATTTGTTTGCCGGCGACAACACGTCGAGAAAAAAAGCTAACCAGTCGTTTAAAAGGGCGCGCTCTTGCAACCTCAATCAGAAATTAAATCCTACAGTATCTATCACTGTTACTGTGATCGGTTGTTCAATCGGTTGTATACAAATCTTACCTGAAAAATTGCGTGTGGCGTTAGTTGCTTTTCCGCATACATATTACACTTTCTTTTTTCGTGCGACAGAAAATGATACACGACATGTGCTTAACTGCAATAATTGATCCGAAAGTAGCATCAATGAGGTTTCCTTTAAAAGGTCAATAACATGAATTTGAATTTTATTGGTCAATTCCTCTGTACTATATAAGTATATAAACACATTGTCCAAAGCTCTGCTGCAAACATCGAGTTACAATGTTCCAGCGTACACCAGCCCGCTTTTTGCGTATAGCTGTCGGCTTGACGATTACAGGTTTTTTGGTTTGCTATGCCATGACCTTTTTCGAAGATAGACAAATTTTCTTGAGGACAAAATACATAGATCCTCACGCGGATCCCAGCTTGTTTGCCAACACCCCCGAACGATTAAAAGCTGCAATCGTTATACTGGTCAGAAACAGCGAACTAGACCAATTGTTGCTTACTCTTAAGCAGTTTGAAGATCGCTGGAACAGGAAATACAATTATCCTTATGTCTATCTAAATGATGTACCTTTCACTGAAGAATTTATAGAAAAAACTTCTGCCATGACAATGGCTAAAACTTATCACGGTAAGAATATGCTCGCTATTAATTCTGTCGCATCTATAGATTCAGGTAGCTTCCGACTGCAAATTCTACTATGCTCTAGAATGAAACTTTATATCTTCCCAGATGGCATCGCGTTCCCAAATGGTCACGTATCGAAGAGGAGGCGGGCCAAAAAATTCATGATAAATAAAAAACTTTGCACATCTCAAAAAAGCAGGATGTTGACTGTTTGATGGTCGTCCCTTCGTCAACTAAACTAACAACAGAGAATGGCAAAGTAGTTAATATAATGATTCTGTGTAAATAAAGTGTTTTATTTTCCAAGACTATTATATATTTAGTGTTTGGAGGTCGACTCTACGTTTTCCTTAATATTAACAGATTGAAAGTAACCTTTTACTATTAAACGTTCCAAATTGAATTTCCATTTCACAATTGTTATTCCCATAATAATACAACGCGGAAGATAGCAACAATAGTAAGATTGACTTACAATCTGTTAGAAATTCGAACTTAAAATATTTGGCATACAATTACAGCGCTTGGTCGATGGACAAACGAAATACTTTATTTACACAAAGTCTAGAAACGGAGACGAGACAAGATTTATATTCGTATTCTTTATGTGGATTTTTTTTCTTTTCTGCAGTTGGACAAACTGCAATTAAATTGTTTGTCTGGCACGCACTATCAATTAGGAAACGTGTCATTACTTGAGTGCGACTGGGATTTTGATCCGTGATGGAATCTGTCATTCACCTGCAGTCGGAAACTGTTGCCGAATCTATAATGTATTCCGTTATCAAGCTATTCGCATTACTCATCTTTTCTCGATTTGTAGCCACAATTCCCAAGGAGATGTGGAGCTATCCTTCATGGATTAACCAGACAAAAGCGGAAACCACACGTGTGCAGATGGAACTCGATAATGTACCATACGGAGGATTAGAATCGTATTACCACATGTGTCGTTTTAATTCTGGATTTT
>CAJVPI010001752.1:0-10056 GCA_910592345.1 Paraglomus brasilianum
AAAACCCCCTTGTGTAAAATTATCATTTGATCCACGTGACAAAAAATCCGGTGATTTATGGTAGGGTAGTGTATATCAAACTGTGATATATCCATTCATGCAACAGTTTACAGTGTCACATTTTATTATGTAAATTTTACATACTTTAGTAACTCTAATAATGTAATATATAACATTAATATCTTGCAACGTTTATGTATTTGACATTGAAATCAATAATTGTATCTAACTTACTTCTAACAGATTGTGAAAAACATGTACATTGATATCACAAGTAAATTATTCATCAGATGATGAAGACGCACTATAATGAACTGGTCTACCTTGTGCAAAATTTGTCATTGCTGCTCGTGGTGGCGGTTGCTCATAAGCTCGTGGCGAGTAAAATTGTTGCCCATAATCTTGCTCAGAATATGTCTGTGACCGTGAACCATATGTCGGTGACTGTGATGATCCATATGTCGACGACTGTGTCTGCGAATCGTATGTCTGTGACCGTGACCCATATGTCGGTGACTGTGTCGATGACTGTGTCTGTGAATCGTATGTCTGTGACCGTGACCCATATGTCGGTGACTGTGATGATCCATATGTCGATGACTGTGTCTGTGACTCGTATGTCTGTGACCGTGACCCATATGTCTGTGGCTCATAAGTCTGTGACTCGTATGTCCGTGGCTTGTAAGCGGGTTCATAAGTCTGCGGAACATAAGCTTGCTCATAACCTCGTCTTTCATAAGATTGCCGTACATGGGTATGACCCTGATCCTCATAGGATTGTGGTATATAAGCTTGCTGTCTTGAAGCCTGAGCCTGCAGTCTTTGAGACTGGGTCTGTTGCGTCTGAATCTGTTGTTGCCTCTGAGCTTGTTGCCTTTGAGCTTGTTGCCTTTGAGTTTGTTGTAAAAGTTGCTGTGTGTACGTTGGTAGTACATAATCCTGTGGTGGATAAGCCTGCTGTCCTTGAAGACCTTGATGCCCACCATTAGTTTCTTGACGTCCATCATTAGTTTGATGAACATCATATGGAACCCCAATATCTAAACCCGTCTTATACTCAGGCTTAACTTCTTCCTCTGCCCGCACATTTTGTAACTTGGTTTCAAATTGTTCAAATGGGCATGATAGTAAGAATAAAATTACAATCATAACTATTGACCAAACAATGGGTACAATCAATGTGGTGGAAGATTTTGCAAAAATAAGAATATAGACGGGTCCTTCGATTAGTAAAGCTATAAGTACAAATAATAGTCTAATTTGATGGCATATGAATAATGTGCTTGTGGCTTTGTTTTTACTTTGGTATAAACGAATGATAACGTATAGAACCATGACTGCTCTAAGTGCAAAAATTGTATATACCAATGTGTGATAAATATTAATCCCAACAATGCCCCATAGCGGACCCAACGTAAGTGCTGAATACCCAACCTATAAAGACAAAAATGTGGAGATGCTTCAATATGCAATTGTTCGAAACACAGACTCGTATCAATGTTGTGATGAGCTTACCCCCGATATCCAGAGTGTAATCAACGAAATAACACGAAAACTATGATCAACTCTATTATATTTTGTTTGTGTCAGTACATGTATCATGACCGTCAGTATCATCATTATCGTCAGCTGGTGAACACCCAGTGCGATGTAATAGCGTATTGCTAGCTGATCGAGGTTGGTAAAGTCTGCTGCCGTGTTCGTCCTAGTCAGTACGATAAGCGAACATGTCACTAGGACTGATATGCTAACAGGCAGTTTGTAGGCAGACATCGCACGCTCTTTCTTCATAATGATTAAACATAATAGGATCAATATGTTTAGAATTGCAGCCTAGAAAAAGAGAAGCATACGTTAACAATATAACAAATAGTAAGGCCAAAGTACAAAGCTAATAAACGAGAGAATAACAATTATATGATAAGAGGTTGCATGCAAACAGCATTTTGCATAGTCGCTAAGAACGTACCGCCCCTACAATCTTGAAAACACCATCCGGTAGAAATAATAGAAAATACATAGCGTCTAATTATTACAACTGACACATATCATAAAGAAAAGACAATTATGTCTGTTAATTCGGGATTTTGAATAAACGTGACTACATATGAATAATGGTTGTCGTTTTGGTTTTTTTACCTGCGAGCAAACTACCAAGTGTGCAATAAAAAGACGTCGCTGGATAACCGGAGCAACACTCGCATAAATCTGAAACGATCAGCGGCTAATTTTAGATATCACGGCATATCTCATTCATGCATGGAATGTGTCCAGGTTTCACTGACCCGTCTCCTGTGTTCAACCTGCATTATTCCATAGCTATACTAATGCTAACATTTTATCGATAAACTCTGTCCGTACATTATCGAGAAAATAGAAGGAAAGAAGAAAAAGAAGAAGAAAAAGATTTCTCATGCCCAGAGATCTAACATCGAAAAGGATATGAAGCATGCACTATACATGCAAGATTTAAGATTATACACTTGTACAACATGCAACCTGGATTAACAGGGTCAATTGTAGATCAGGGTGTGATTGGACCGTTCATCAGACACGTGAGTCTCGGCAGAATTTTCCAACTCCTAATATGGGAAAGAGATTTTACGATACTTGGCTTGAATATATCAGGATGGTCTAAATATTGTATTCCTGAATAGGTATGATGAATCTCTCGGCGGCTAAAAGGCCAAGAAGTTACACAAATATTTAAGACTGCGTATTGCATGACAATGACCCAACGTATCAAAAAATCGAATGCTTTTACACCTTTCAAGTTTACCGATTCTGAATGACTGACAATGGAGTAAATTGGGCTGCGACAATGCTGATGTTTATGAATACGCAAGTGTGCAATTACTCGTCTATTAACAATACAACCATCAGACAGCGATTCAATTCAGAAAAGTAGCAGTTATATACCGCTAAAGCAAATAGACAAAAACTTGTTCAGCTAATACGCAAATAGGTTTGTATATGTAACCAAAAATCTTGTTGAGGTTAGTTTGTAAACAATACAAGTTATCGCCCATTGTCAACAACAAGTCATGTTGTACGTACGCAGGCAAAGTTTCCATATACACAGTTGCGGCTTGTAAAGCAAACGCAAGTTAAATTTAATCTAAGTCTTTATCAAACTGTTGTAAAATCTTGCCTATTGCAAGTTTAAATAGTGTATTATAAACTTATTTAAATTGCATGTACAGTAAACTTTCTCCAAGTGCACGGGACCGACGATGCGTGCATTTAATCATTTTATTTCACGGGACCTTTTCGCATAATATACACTAAAATTCGTGACGTTAGTACATTTGTCGCTTCATTGAAACTTATTAATGCGAAAGAGTCTTTTTTTTTTTAATTAGATATGTGAAAATATTAAAAATGTGAAAATGCTTTATTTCAACATATCAATATTAATATGGTTCATTGAAAATCCAATACCGTGAGTATTAATAAGAGTAATGTTATATGAAGTCCCCGAAGATAATAATAAGACCGTCCGATTATGTAACCATCAAAGATATCGGGACATTTATTACATGATTATTGGTAGATCAATGATCACATGAAATTGCATACGAACATAGAACGTCTTAAGTCCCATCATGGGACTGAGCAATTGCTGTGCATTTAGAGAGGGTTTATTGTATAATTAAGCAATTAAGCAGAGACGAAATGGAATTAGCAATTATATAAACTTCCAGATTATTGCCATAGTTTGTTACTGTAAATAATTTGGTAGAATTTAAGATATATACAGTCAACTCTGTTTATACCGGAAATGTATATACCGGAATCTCTCTATACCGGACAGACTGATTCTTGAGCACCGTTCGTTTCATGTGAATATTCTTTGTTTATACCGGATCCGGAAGGACACAGAGAGCTATGCCAACCCGTTCGGTATGAACAGAGTTGACTGTATTTAAATACGTACAAACTACAATGTTCTTACATTACAGAATGACCGAAATAATAATAATATCATCCCGTTTTCTGCTAAATGGAAGCAATCACTTTTATGATAATTGAAAAATATGGTATACTCTCGCGCAAACTATATTTTGTTCATGACTGACATCATAATAAACGTAGCTTCCGATTACAAGTAAATATTTGTTTACATATATGCAATTTCACTAATAACTAAACTTTTCACCGATATTGTAAACAGCTACCTATATTAATTAATAATATACTGTACACGACAAGAAAAGTGCAATCTCTTATTATACAAATAATACATTATACTCTCTGCTCAAAAATACATTACAAACAATCGTAAACATTCTCTTAAAATTCTTTCGATGAGGAAGTATGTGCCGCGAACCGAGTTTCTAATAGATATCATTACAGTCAATTCAAACCTACCCGAAGACGCATGCATGCTTCACATTCAAAGCCTACCTGATAACCCATCTAACTGTTTTTCCCAACATATTATATATTTAACACAAACCATAGACGTCCATGAAATAACTCTTCATAAACTCGTCGATTCTACGCTATAGAATAAGCTCACATATTGCAACATTGCATCATATGACGTTGCCCATTTCTCGGTAAGTAAAAAGTATGTTACCTGGCGCCACTACCAGTAAAACGTTATACAGAGTCAGCACACTGTTGGCTCCTCAATTTATACATTAGATGAATTGAATGCTTGCATCATCTAACGACACTTACGCCGGTTAAGCCAGTTGAAGATAAGTCGCACAACTCAAAAAGACGTAATAAAAAACCACGGTTAAGAAAATAAAGTTTTAAATACAGTACAATTGCTGTCTCTCTTTTCTGACAGTGTTTTATATTTTAAACCCGGTTCTGAAGCGATACGAAGTCTATTAACTTGAAGTCGCTGAAAAGGAACAGACGCTTATCTTATGTATTTGTAACTGTATAATATCAGTATACTAGTATAATATACTAATTACAACATGTCCTCGTCGACTTTACTATATCGAGGTTTGACTGTATACCAAAAAGTTATTTGAAAACATCACATATTCATTTACTGGTATCTTTGACAAAGAAGCATCGTCAATTAGCGCAGTGTAACAAATAATAGGGTAGAATTTGATGGCCATAATTAAACACAACGCACGCAATAATGAACATTTAATATAACGTTCCGGGGAAAACTGGAAAGAGCATCCTTTAGGATAATATTTTTTTTTGTTGTAGCCGTGACAAGAGTATTACGGCAATGGTCATTGGTTTAATATATATTTTATTGCTAAGTTAAAAGAAGCACGTGTGCTGTTGGGAAATTATATACCCATAAAGCGTATCCACAAATACACGCTATCTCATCCCAAGCTCAGGAGTTAGACGTAAATGCACACCCTCCACATTTGCACTGCACGCTATTATCGAAGCCCTATCATAATAAACCTACCCTCTCTAAATGCACACCCATAATTTACATATCAAATTGTGACACTTACTGCAAACAAAGACTAAATTAGGGAATTACTGTTAAATTCGATTTGCCATCTTCATTTATAATCTTCATTTATAATTCTCAATGATCGTCATGTCAGTTAAAGATTTTAAATAATCAAGAGAGAAGAAGCAGTTTTTGAGCTTATCGAATATCATTAGCGCTAATGGACTTCGAAATCTTATCGCTATGCTCTTTGCAAGTCTGAGAGATTGTTTAAACATGTCAAAGCGCTTGACCAGTATAAAGTCAATTACAATAACGATGTATTAATTTTTTAAATAATAAACCAATGATAATGGAGCATCTTGCTAATATCACATGAAACCAATCAGATTCTAAATGCACACCCTTCATAAATGCACGCAGGGCGTGTTGATCTGTGGCACCTGCTGTGTGACTCCGCTTAGCCTACCCCCGATAAAGAGGTATGAAGATAGCACTTATATCTGCAGTGTCGTTGTTAAATGGTTATTTTTGTCAATGGCATACAAGGTATGGAACAAAACACTTTATATATTGGACAATACTCTATACTAAGTGTTAACCGTTACATTTACATTATAGGAAACCGACAACTCAACCTCCACCAATTACGTATCAACGCTGAACAGCGTTGTAAACCAAGGCAGTTCCCCTAAACTTATTCGCAAGCTGATTAAACAAGGACATAATTCAGCAGATCTGCAAACAGAGGAATTGTTGGTGAACATACATCGTCTAGAAAATCTTTACGCTCTCAAATATATTCTTGAACATGAAGGAAAATCTGTGTCATTAGAGACGTTAATAGCGGCGATGGAGAGGCTGCGTCCTCAAACAGACGACAAAGCATTTTCAGAAGAGACACCTATTAAACTAGAATGGCAATTACGAACCGTTACGGCTATACTGGAGCAATTGTGTGAGCGTAAACCTACACTTGCAAGTCGGTTTCTTGATGACATTAGAAAAACTACTTCTATGTACAAAAGAACGAATGAAAAGATTATGCAACATGGAAGAGATTTTTGGAAGCCTAATTGTTCAGAATTCAATGAACCGGGTGGAAACGTCAAAAGCTTTAAATGCAATTATGACAATAAATATCTCTTCAAAATTATTAAAAACACATTAAATAGCATTTGTGGTGATAAGAATTATCAACAAACAAATTTAGATCGAGTCATTGCAGCATTAAAAGCCCTACTTCTTTGTGCTCCTGCTTTAGCTAAAATTGGGCTTAAAACGATTACTGGTGTCGAAGTTCCTCTTGGCGATTTTGACTTGGAGAGAGCATGGAACTATCTTATAGAAGCATTTCAGGTTGAATCATCTGGTGAACCATGGTACACAACTTGGAGAAGACTTATCAAACTACAAAAGACTCTTGATAAATGGAGTCAGGAAAAGGATTGTGGCATTTCAGCAGTTTTTAAAGAACGTCTGTTTCTTGAATTTCTCTGGTTTCATATCGGTTTGTGCTATTCTGATAATGCAGCTGAGAATCAAGAAGTCAATGATGTGCTTTGGTTTGGCATTTTAGATCTTGTCCAGCAACTTATCCAGAAAACCTTTTATACAACTACACAAACTATTTGCTACTATCTAGCATTAGACTCGCTCAACAATGCAGGCAGTGAGTTTATTCAATTTAAGTCAATTGAAGTCTTATTGAGTCTTGAAGCTAAAAATAAGGAATTGTTTGTTACAACAGCTGATGATATTGCTGGCTGTGATGAGGAAGATATACCAAAACTGGTAGAAATTTACCATTACCTGAAAGAAAAATTAGAAGTTGAATCAAAATTGTGCTTGGAATACTTACCAGACAAAATAGAGACAACCAATGAAGATAGAAAAGGCAAAGGTAAACAAAAGTGTGATGATAAGAGCCTGATTGATTATATTGCAGAAGATTTCAAATGCCCAATTACTTGTGAAACTGTTGATGGTCTATATCAGCTTAATTGTCAACATTCAATTAGTCCCGGGGTTTTTTCATCTTTGGAGAAACAAGCATGTCCTTATTGTAGAACTGAAATTAAAAGTAATAGTGTGTATTATTTACCACAGCAGACTATATACCATAATATCCAGCACTATATTACAGAAAATGATCGAGATGTTTATGATTCAACTGTTGAAAACGATACTGTTACTGTTACAGAATTATTTGATCAGCATGATAATCTTAAAAAACTAAAGAAAAAGGGTAGAAGAAGAAAGTATGATTCGGGCTTTACTTTGAACACAATCTGGAAGGCAATAACAGCACCAAATGTAAACAAATTACTTCAAAAAGCTAAAACTGCATATGAATATAATGACATGAAAAAAGCTTTAAACATATACTCACAGATATTACAAGCTTATCCCACAAATTATGCGGCTCTATATAATAGAGCAGTGATCAAGTTATACATGGGAAATTATGAGAAAGCTCTGTTTGATATTGAAACAGCAATTGAAGCAAACAGTGTTTCTGATAATATTTGGTGCTTGAGCTTAAAAGCACATTTGAGTCTTCGAAATAAGAAAGGGGTCGAACGAGATATTAGACATATTGTTCATTATGATATGCGAACAATTGCATTTAATGTAATTCATAAATTTATAAACAGACTCGCGCATTTTGATGTTGAATGGTTCAAACTTTTTGTGGATAGTTATCCTGCTAAAGCAATGCGTGATTTAAATAATATCAATCAATGGCAATCCCTGTGTAACCACTATTATAGAACTGATGATTACACTAGATGGTACAACACTGTTGTAACTTGGTATAACAAGTATAACAATGCTCCGCGTAATTACATGTATACAGACGCGTTTTTTGAAAAAGTTTACTATGTGCATAAAAGTAAGAGTTGCATCTGATTGCGATAATTTATTATTATTATGCTACTAAATTACTTTATATTTATTACATTTATTAGGTCATCTGAAAGCACATTTTGCATACGAAAGTCATATTGAAAATACTGGTAAATGTGGCAGGTATGTAACCTATAACAACTGTTGTGTTGCTTATAATAGCATTATTACTAATGTTTATTATTTAATAGTCATAATGGGGAATATTTGCGCATTGATGCGAATAATAAAGTAAGTGTTTAGTTATTAATACAATATTCTAACACTCAATATAATATTGTTAATATCAACTAATAAACACTATACATTAGTTAACAATACCCATATTTCAAGTGCCTCCAAATGAATACAAACTCAGCATTTTGTTGGACAATAGGGGGAAGTTGACATTAACAATTGTAGTACGTATTCGATAAGTATTATTGATTCGGTCTTTGTATTTGTACCGTATGGTGATATTAATATAAACGTTGATTTTGTAGATAAAAACATCAACTGAAGAAATACAACAAAGGTTGGATATTGAATATAGAGGCAACGATGATAATGATGATGAATACATTTTACCACGTGTGATTGACATTTTGTCCGAAGATGACATTATTTTAAAATTTGATGTCAATAAAAATGATGATGTAAGTATAGTTTATTAATTCAGTTAGTTTAATGCATATTGCTTTATTCTAACTTTAACTGTATTATAGCAAAACTACCTGTTTCTTGGTTGGGTTTGTTTATATTCGGAAGAAAAGTTTTAAACTATGCAAAATAACTTAAATTGAAACAACTTCAACCGGCGTACAAATAATTGACCATAAGCAGTTTCTGTATCATAATAAACATTTATTATGGATTGAATAAAGTAAACGTACACGTACATCATTTATAATTATACGCGAAATTTGTATCGTCTAACTCGATGTTTTAGTTTGCGTAATAAACATTATTTCGAAACGTTGCTTACGCCTGACAACAAAGTTACACTACCGCATGAAGGCAAAAATATATTAGTACAATCGTATATAAAAAAAAATCAAGGTACCTTGCCCCTATTACTCATTACAGTAGAAAACAAATGTTGTCGTCTCAAACAATATCAAACCATGCATCGAAACAACGAGCCAACATATTTTACATATTCTATCCCGTTTTCAAAAAGAGAGTGCGATAGATAGATAGTTTGAAATTGAAAACAAAAATATTATCCGCCATGCGTATTGTATTAATATTTACAGGAAATTATACTGTAAAATTAATACATATTGCGCGTGTTATATTAATATGGGTAAATAAAGTAATGGGTTTAACCGCATAATGTCCGCCATTACTCAACTTCACAAATGAGGACACTACCCAAAATGATTTTAATATATACTTTATTGCAAAGGGTATACCATTGTCAAAGACATGCAAAATCAACAAAACAGCGGTTTGTGCAGACCATTCTCCCGTCTAATATATCTCTATAGAACTCGCACTATAATGGAGTTTATGGGCTGTGCCCAACTTTCTATTATAACAAGCTTCAACGTTGTACATAAAAATCTTCGTTATATATTCTAAATTGCATAAAGATTCAATTATTTTCTCTACCTAATCTGATTGCATTATCACGTCAAATAGCGCCCGATGGATTTGAATTGCAGATTTAAATCACAACAAAAGTTATATAACAGATGCACAGCCCCCTCCCATAAATGACTGAGTAACACAAAATTTCGTAAATTATATGTCGAATTTGCACGCATGTAACAAAA
>CAJVPI010001753.1:0-10044 GCA_910592345.1 Paraglomus brasilianum
ACTTTGTACATAACCATTGGATTTTCCAGGACATATCTGTTGGAGATACATCGTCTAATAAGAAGAGAAAACACTAAACAGTAGAAATAGAAAGTAGATTGATCCCGGGTACAAACTGATAAATTAGGTGTACAAAAATTACTGCCAATCGTGATTTTCACTGTAACGTTACATTGAATATTAAGATTCGTCACATGATGATAATCGCTGAGTTGCTAAAACACGTGAGAGTGCATTACGATAGATGAGCTAAATGCATGCATTTATTATTATGAAAAGTTGACTGTACAAAGCATTCAAAATTGCAATGCGGTAACACGCAAATACGAGCAGTTTGTACCGAAATAGCACATATCTCTACCGAGAAATACAGGCAGGATTGTTACATTGTACTCACCACGCTAATATGTTATCGTTCAAAAACCTATGCTTCAAGAAATCTTTTTTAATTGAGTCGACTTCTCGACCTGGAACTGATTGATTTTTTTAAATAATACACTCGTACAAAAGCTCAAATCCGAAACTTTCAGGACATGTATTTCAGAACTTCACTAATAAATCTTTTAACGTTAAAAGCTCTACTTCTGCTGTATATGGTTCTAAAAATTGTGTACCGCTCCCCATTTATATAGTTAATATCTGATTGGCCAACCAGAGAATGAAATTTAATGCAAAAAAAGAATATCAATGACGAAAAAAATTATTATACAGATACAGTATTATGGATTTGTTCATGTCCAACGTTTTTGAAAACCTTAACAAAAGCACAGACTTACTATTACTATCATGCGACGGCATAATTATCCGTTCATTATTTTTGATCAAGAATACAGCTCCAGTCAACCTGATCGGAAGTATCAAATACGGTGAACTCCTATGGGCAATCATTTTAATATCCCATACCGCACTGGTTGTAGTACCCTCTAGTCCATTACCCCTTTGTTTAGTACCGAATCTTATATTAGCCCACTCCAGTAAAGTACCCGGATACTTATATATGTATTGTATCAAGTATATATACTATAGAGTATCTTCAACAAAGTTATTGTCAAGAATCAATATTGCTACAAACGTAAAAATTGCTTATGAAAGATATAATTGTTTTGAAACATTGATACTAATGTAACTATGGGACAGTTAAGACTGGTTTTTACACATCTATTAATCATTTCACCTGTTGACAAAAACTGCAGGTATAATCATTTTTAACCATATCTCTAATTTGAGTTATCAACTACGTCTACTTCTTCCTCTATAATTATCGCATTATAATTCAAAGATTAAATAAATGATCTTCGTTTAAGGAATTTTTTTTATCATATCTCCCGTGCATTCTATTGACGTCGTACCCTCTGAGTTGTATTTGCGTAGCAAATAATTTTATTGTCGCGTATAGACATACTGTATTGTAAAGAGAATGCTAAAGTACATAAGTCCCTGCACAGTGCTCAGAGTACTACCAGTAATCACATGCCCGTGAGATTTTTGCCATTTCACATGGTGCGCCGATGTTTGTTCGGTGATGACAATTATTAATTGATAGCCTGTGATACAACTTGATGCTAACTATAATAATATGATAAACAACATGATAACAAGGAAGAAAAATTGCCCAGACAAAAAGTCCGCTATATGTCACACCGCTTACTAGACTTGCAGTTTATATATATTCGGCCCACGCACCAATGATCCGCTGCAAATTTTAAGGTTTTCTGTCACTTGTGTGATTTCAATAAACAGTAACATACTAACAAGGAGAATCTACTTGCTATTGTTAGACGGGGATCTGTGGCTGTATTAATGGCGACCGTATTGATTTCTCCAACTTTATCATTTCTCAATAAACTGACGGTGTGTCCGTAATCTTTTATAAGGCCACGGATCAGACAACATCATAACAGTTATAAGACACGCGGAATAATAGCGAAGAATAATGAGATACAGATTATATGCAATTCACATTACGCATATAGATTTATTATAAAGAAGTTTCTGAATGTGTCGAATATGCCGTATTTGGTAGCCAACTTTACACGTGTCTATCAATTTCGATTTGTTTGTCAAGTATCCAAATGTTACTCAAATGTCATCATGCATTGCCCCACCGTAATACGGGGGAGGGGGTTTCTCAAACAATTTTTTTTCATTTGGCAAGATTTTTTTTTTTATGATATGGGCGAACGGCTGTCTATTTAAAATATCTTTAAAAACAAAGCATACAGCTTTATTAGTCTTATAACATAAATTTTGATTTACTTATACATGAATACCTCTTATTTCATACAAGAATATATATAAACAGAAAACAGAAATAAAAAACATATAAAAATTGCATATAAAAAAACGCTAAACGGTAAAAAAAGCATATCGGTTCGCTTTATGTCCGGGCTTTTTATGTGTTTGCTTATGTATGAGTGTGTATTACGGGGTTTTTTATGTGTTTGCTCGAATGCCTCTTATTTTTGAATAAGATTGACGATCGACATTTTCCTTTTAATTCTTTCGGCTGACATACGTTCGGCCTCCGTAATATTCGTTAGAACAACCTCTATCCAGCGATTTCCTGAAGTGAAGACCTCAAAATGGGTGAGCGAGTTAGGAAGATTGCAGGTAAATCGTATGATACCGTTCTGTATTGAATGGTGAAAGCGTTGTAACGTGACAATTGCGTTGGTTAGAATTACGGGTAAAAAAATACATAAAACTTTGCGTACCGCTACAACTTGCAGACGGTAACGTTTTCTCGCCTGCAACCAAAGTATTGCAAATACAAATATCGCTGTCGTAACAACAACAAAGCCGTGTACACAAATGTTGATCATCATGTTGAGGTCAATTATTTCGCAATTATTCAATTTAACCCTACAGACAAAAAAAAGCGAAAAAGCCCTTCTTATATTGCTGTAGTTGTTATCTAGGCGTCACACGCAAAGTACAGCATGTCATCACAACGCGCCACGAGCTAGTGCCACGACGCTTATTGTTGTTTCGTTAAACACACATATTAATATGTTTCAAGATTTTTTCGACATAAATTATTGTGCAAGAGATTATTATTAATGTGACAATTTCGAAACGAGTCAAATCTTAGAAGGATCTAACAGTATTATTAATTATTATTGTTCTACTGCATCTTATACAATACCAGGTATCCTACCCGCGGCAGATCAATACACAATCACGTGTCCGTAAGAGAAAAAAAATTTTTTGCCTTCCTATTACCATTAAGCGTACTACAATGTGGTGACCATAGCGCTAATTTCTTGAGCCCATTAGGGGTGATTGTTTGTGGTACAACTTAAAATTAATTATAATAATAAGCAGCGCTATGATAACAAGCTTAATCCAACAACAGAGTTGCCCGGTCATTGATGACAATAAACGTCCATTATATAATCGCTCCGTTTACTAGACTTACAATTTATATATTGACCATCATTTAGCCCACGCACTGAGCACCAATGATCTGTTGCAAATCAGAAATACTGGCTGGTTTTCTGTCAATTGTGTAATTTCAGTAAACGTAAACATACCAACAAGGATGAACACAGATTGACGGCTGAAAATCTTCTTTACGGAATTATGGGGTAGTCCCACGCCCCCCAATAAGTAAGTAACACGAGTAAAACATACGAAAGTCTCTCTTTTCAGAAATCCTGCTTCTTTGTACTATGCGAACTACAATAGTTTTGTATGGTTCTAAAGCTAATTAATTGTGCTTTCGAAAATAATGATGATGAAATTTTATAAAGCTGTAACAAGTCTTTAAATTACGATTTGAAATATATGATTATATGTGTAACACACTTCATCGAGCTACTGCTTTATGACTATAATATATTGATTTTATCGTTATTATTTTTCCGAAAAGCACAATTAATTAGCTTTAGAACCGTACAAACCTATTTGTGGTTTGCGTAGTACACATGGGCAGGATAGATTTTTGAAAAGAGAGACGTTTCATATGTTTACTAGTAAAATTTTGTTACTCACATATTGGAGGAATAATAACAAAGAATAATGAGATACAGAATATATGTCATAAAGAAGTTTCTGAATAAGTCACTTTCAATATTGTATGTGCTTATATCAAGTTATCAATTTCGGTTTGTCAAGTAGAATTTTGTATTCGGAGTTTTCTTCCGAATCCCGTTGACTAATAAATAAGGCGGGAGATAATAAATGGGAGAATTACACAGCAAAAGGAAGATTTGTGGTCGGTCGATGCATTGTCGAGTTTGGATTTTAATAATGTTACACTCAAAAGCATGTGTGCATTCATTGTCTCATTTGATAAGATAAGTGCCAAGAATTTATGTAATACGGGTATTAATATTAATAACATGCTAGCTCGGTACACCCCGGCATCCGGCAAATTCGTACACCCCGGCGTCCGGCAAATTCGTACACCTCAGGGGTGTACAACTCAAGAGTCTAAGTTAATAGAACGTAAGACATGTCTGATTCCTGAGTAAATTTGCAAGTGTGGAGACCAAGATCACATATAAATGTGTCAACGGTATGAATTCTTTTTAAGCCCTAGATTCCTGGCATGCAAAACTATGTGCATCATGGATAATCACAATATTCTTTACAAATAAGACACATTTGTTTGCATGTTGAATAACTATTTTGTCCATATGATTGACTGGCGATCAAATTTTACAAATTTTCAATAACGATAATAATAATTAATATTAATATTAACGGTAACGATAATAAATTTGATCCCGAAATGACATAATCGAGTATTTATCCGCCCTTTTACCGTGATCTACAAACCCTTGAATAATCCGGCTGTAACAATACTGTTCGGATCTATTTAAGAGAGTCGTCCAGGAATACATGTTTATTATTGGTCATAAATCAAAAAATCAAATAACCGTGATAATAATCCGAATTGTTATATGACGGTGCACGGGAAAAGCGGCGGATAAATACTCGATTATCGAAATGTATCACAGACGATCATCAATTTATTTATCACGTTATACAAATGACATACCGTATTTCACGGACTAGCATAATACCACCATTTTGAATGTAAAATACCATGGTACTATGATTATACCCCTCTCTAAAACACCAAGAACGACGCTGTTTACATGCATGTAGTACGTGCCTCTCGAATTATTTTTCTCATACTAAAGCAAGCAAAATGTTGCAAATTTTATTCGTGTTTCGTAAGATGCAAAATCTTTTTAAGTACGTTACAACCAATAAAATATTTACATAGTCCTATCATAGTACCCCCACCCCGTATCCGATCACAGTACCACCCCGTGTATGGTACCCCATGGTATAACAGGGTTTTGTAAAATATCACTGGTACTTTAGTCCGTGAACTACGGTACTTGTCTAAGGAAGTATTGCTAATTTATTTTATTATTCTATAACTGAAACCGAATATAAACCGAATATAATAACTATTTGTACTGACGACGGCGTTACATTACAGACATACAAGGTAATTCAATTCATCAGAAATATGGTGTGGGGTGTTGAATCTTTCCATGTGCGTTCTCGAACACGTTTATTCTCTCTCTTCTTTATATCTGCCATCATATTACGAGCCCTTTTTGATGTATCCATTAAAACTTTTGCATGTCGCAAGTTTCCGCCGTTAAATTCACTACGCATATGTGACAAGTATTCCTCCAGTTCGGATTCCTTTTTCAAATTCCTCATTGCTAATTAGTACTGATTCCTCTAACTCTAGGTCGTTTCTTTGCAAACTTCCGTCAGCAACTCGGACGTCGTAACGTTTGTGATTCAACATTTTCGAGAGATTTCAATATTAAAAAAGGATATTCATAATTACGTTTAAACTCCTCATATATCAAACGGTTAGCTGTGCCACCCACTGCTTTAACGAAATGTTGGCATATAAGGAATCGATTCTGAAGAAATGAAGGACAACTGCAAATCCATTTGTCGGAGTCGACATAATACCGGTCCTGAACATATTCATCAATGCTTTTCTCAACACATCGCTTTCCGACAGTGGCGACATTATTCAGTGCAGCAATGCAGCGTTAGACAATGTGCTTGTGATACAAAAAGCTTTATGGCAACACAATTACTTAATAGAGCGATCGGTGCACCCTTTCGAACAATAGTTTATACTTTATATAAACATTAATAATTCAAACAGGGTCCGTAGTAACATCAGCAATTGCATCTCAATGACCGATGGTTCAACAGCGTAAAATTTCAAAGTAGAGCCCTGTCTCTGAGTAACTTTGTCGGATATGAGAATCAAAATTCGATTAGGCATTCTACGACGCAGTTTTAAATAGCCGAATGTATTAGATTAGCTTTATCATCGTTTGAAATAATAACTTTGTTATGCTAAAAAACACGACTATCCGAAATTGATTATGAATTCTGAAATGGGACTGCACGTCGTAAAAAGAACTGCCATCCGAGAGCTGATAGAATCTGAGACGTTGTGCAGGAAGTAACTTTGACGGATGATGGAATCTATATAGGTAATCATGCTTGAGTACCTTCCAGTGTGATTCGATTGCCATATTGGTTTTCCCAAAAGGTATTTTTGGATAACAGCTTCTCGCCCCAGCTCCCATCGACTCTTTGTGTACCATGAAAAGTATAGGTAATAGTAATGCCATAATCGCGGATTACTGTGATATATGCAGAATTCATAAACTTCCTTGACTGACCTATTCCAAATCTCAGCTGAACTTTAAAACATTTCATTATTATCAATAGGAGTAAGTGAAAATGTCTTTCAATGAGATCCAAGACATCCTTCTGTGTCTCAGTGGCGCATATTGTTCCTGTCATTTCAGCAGTGGGAAGAAACATTGGATCAATGAATGGGAAATTTGCAAGATCAATCGCTTTGAAAGAGCTATATTTCTTTTATCTCTTATTGGATCTGATTTTGGTAAGTATAGCCTTCTTAATAATGACTCTCCCTCCATACGGATTTGGCAGCATTAATTTCAGTGAAGGCCTTATCAGTAAAGATGAAGTCCGGATGCAACCCCAGGTTTTTTCGTTAACTCTTCGTCATGATGTATATCGAGAATTAGGTAACCAAGAGCAAAACCGGAATCTTCGAATTGACCAACTATTGCAAATAAATCAAAACGTCCCTTTGCAGTTTTATATGTTGCATTAACGTGGATTTCTTTAACGTCTTTTGCATTGACTAGCATCGGTGCTGAGAAGGCTATAGCAGTTGAGGTCTCCGTATTAATCGACATGAGAAGACGACATCCTGAACTTGATGTTCTTGTAACGGAAGAATTGCTGACTGAATTGGGTCTTGATGTCTCTGATATTTCGATTGCACAGAATTACTCCACCAGTAGTAGATTTGTTTTGTTGTCACATCTTTTATATCGAAATGGGATGTGCGTAGTTGCAAAGGGTCTAGGTGACAGTTGTTCCGATTATTTCGTCTGACACACCAGTGGATAGATCAGGCCTTTCATGGTATAACGCGTGCTTCATCTGTACATGAGCATGGCGCATTAGTCACATTGACTCGAATTATCAGTAGTCCTTTACACTCGTATCGCTTGATTCGTTTTCTGTTTGTATTATTAAGGACATCTGACTGACTGCAGTAACAGTGGCAATATTCCTTGGATCGCGAACAGAGGAATTTGGTTTCCAATTGCTATTTAAATATGTATTAGCGTTTGTTCTTATAAATAACGTCGAAGTAACTTACTTCCACTTGTATCTGTAAATTCGTCTCTAATTTTTTCAGAAATTTAAGCGATTGAGCTCTCTCCTTCCTCGATATCGAAAGTAACATTTAATTCGAATTCTGATAAATGATTTGCGTCCACTAATTCACTGACTAACTCTTCGATGTCATCTGTTGGATTGTCGATAGCAGATGTTGTATTCGTTTGTATATATTTTGATATTCGGATGAATTTTCTCTTAGAGTCTGAGAAAATTTCTAATAACGTGTTTCTTTTTCGTTTAGACAAGCATTGGATGCATGTTTTTGATAGTTTCGTTAAATTTTTTAAACTCGCTTTCTGGCTGAGTCTTTTTACAACTAGTACAGCGAAGCATGTTTGGATAAAATACAACAGCGTGGATAGCTCCTCTATTTATCGCTGTTCAAGATTACACATTGCGCAATAATAATCGCGAATATTCTGACCATCAAGTTTGTCAGCGAACAATACGGATATAGTCTTTATTTTCAAATTCGGCTATGCTCGTTCGATGAGAACTGAGGTTTTTTGTTCTATAATCGTTACAATAGAGGAGACAAGTACGATTACGCACAAAAGACATTATAAAGACATTATACATTTTACTTGGAAGATAATATAGAATTATAGAATGTGTGAATTTAATCATCAAGAGTTGATAACGTATTGTTAACAAACCAGCGAACAAGGCTTGATTAAATAACGATTGTAAAATTATACGTGAATGAAAATGTAGGCAACATTATCCATAAAATATAGACAATGTAAGAGATTATATGCAAAGTAAATACGCGCCGTCGTATTTCCATTGATTAGTTAGTATTTGATTTCAATTAATTGTTCTATTTTTTATTAATTTAACATTATTGTCATCTCTATTGTAACTGTTAGCATCGTTTCTTATTACTATACTTTTTAGAAAGAGTAGGTGAAGAAGAGCAAATGTCAATGAATATACTACATGGCGTAAGAGCTTACGTAAACATATGTCGGCCGGCGCAAACAGAAAAAAATTATTTTTTTTGATGATATGGGCGAAGGTGACATACCTTAGAAACAAAGCATACGGCTTTATTAGCTTTTTGATGTTAACATAACATTTAATTTAACCATACATGCAAGTTTTGTAATCATAATGTCATAATATGAATCCTCTTATTTTTGCGAGTTTTCTAGTAATCATAATGTCATAATATAAATGCCTCTTATTCTTGCAAGTTCTCTAGAATCATAATGTCATAATATGAATGCTTTTTACGCATTAATAAGATTACTGATCGACATTCTGTGTCGAACTCGTTCAGCCGACAGACGTTCTGCCAGCGTAATCTTCGTTAGGGTAATCTCTATCCGACGATTTCTTGTTGAGATGTCTAATTGAATGCAAGGATTAATATCAACATTGTAGGCAAGTCGTATGATACGGTTCTGTATTGAGTGGGGAAGCGTTGTAACATGACAATTGCGTTAGTTATAATTACAAGGAAAGAATATATAAAACTTTGCGTACCATACCGTTTGAGGGTGACGTTTCCGCAACCCAAGAGCAATGAGGATTGCAAACATTACTATTATAATGACAGCAGAGACATGTATGCAAGTGCTAATCATCATATTGAGAAAGTTGTGTAAGGCAATTACTTAGCAATCACTCGATTTCAACCTGACAAAAAAAGTGGAAGCAAACTCCTTATGTAGCCTATGCAAGCATATCGTCTATATAAACTATTTATTCATCACGAACCAGTACGACGACGCACAAACATATATTATTGTAAAATAAACAGCCTATTTAGCTGCGGTGTAGTAAACCTAATTGTTTTAAGGCTACACAAATGTTGTTCAGGGTAACGATATCATAGTGTTACAACATACGATCACGTATCGAATCAGCTTTGACAGACGGAATCAATTAGTATTAGTAAAGCATATGAAAAATCCAAATTTTCGAACATCTGTATTGGCCGAAATTTTTGTAGCTATGAAGCTAATTGACTGATTTGCTGAAGTGACAACATATATGTTACACATACATTTCATATGATTTACATATATACTGACAGTTTGGCAGATAATAGTTCCATTATAACAACTTGATTAAATTTATAAGTATTTATTCGAACACTACAGTCAATTAGCTTCATAACAATACAAAAATTTCGGTTGTTTGCTTAGTAAATAACGCCAATACAGATGTTCGAAAATTTAGATTTTTCATATGCTTTACTAATTGATTCCGTCTGTCAAAGCATGCAGAATTGATACCAATATACTGGTTTTTTGTCAGTCGTGCAACAAACAACGGTGAGAATCTATTTAGTTGTACTTTTTAATAATT
>CAJVPI010001754.1:0-10041 GCA_910592345.1 Paraglomus brasilianum
ATATTTCATCTGAAGATTTTCAAGAGAAAATTGTTCCATATGATGAGTTATTAGCAAAAGAGTTGCGGCGTGATATAATTTCTTATCATACAAATAAAAATTACAAACCAAAATCAATAGTCTTACCTCCAAGAAAAGGTCAAGCAATTGATAATACAAATAAGACTAATGAGGAGCACAAAACTCTTAATGTTATAGTTAATGCTGATATTGACTCAGTTATCATTAATGAACAACAAGCAGCATGGATTACACAAAAAATAATGGAACCAATGACGAGAAACCGAAAAAGTCAAAGAGCATCTGGGAAGAGCAGTTGTTTCTATAAATTTACCCTACTTTATAGACACAGTAGGGATGGTAATACACATGAAAATTTTCGAAAAATGTGTGCTGGGAAAGGGCCTACAGTAGCTGTTGGAAAAGTATTGAATACAGAAGAAATTCTTGGTGGATACAATCCAATTGCTTGGAGTGATTCCTCTTCATTACCGACATATACGGCGGGTAGATGGGCTACAACATCAGAAAGTTTTATATTTTCATTAAATAAAGATAGTGTAGATGAAAGCATAGTGAGTTTTGTTGTTGATAGTCAGTATGCTGTTTTTGAACATCAAGGTAGCTATCCTCGTTTTGGAAATGGTACTGACTTACAGTTTGGTGCTTGTATCGCTAGTAGAAAGTCTGTTAAACCTTATTCTAAAAAATCAACATACCAGATTGCAATAAGGTCTACCACAGATAGTTTTAATTGGGTGGATTGGGAAGTATTTTCAGTTACAAACATCAATTAATTTGTGTAGTTGTTATAAATTATTTGTGACTATATGACTGTATTGAGATTTATTATGCACATCAATAAATTTTCAGTCAATTGGAGATATTAATATATAGTATAGTATGTGGGACAAAAAAAAACAATAGGTTTCTATACTATACGAGATATCTACAAAAAAAAGAAGAGAGTCTTACTTACAGTCAGTGCATATGACACAGCATTTGTTAAATTTTAGCTTGGTCATTTTTATGGTTTGGAAGTATTTAATAATGTATACTGCCGCTTGTTATTATGTAAATTTGCAGGATATGACCGGTAGGATACTTATGACCGCTATTGTAGATAAGTTGATGATTGAGTTGATCTATGGTTTAATAGTCGGATTTCCGTTCTCTTTTCTTTTACGCCATTTGCGTGAATAGCAGTAGTCACATTGTTGAGTATTTAGTTTTATGAATCTTGAATTGAATTTGTGATGGAGGGGAGACTTTTCTTTCAAACAAATCAGGGAAAGCTGATGATGGACACTGGTTTATGCGGAGGAATATATAAAAGGGGAATATTCAATCAGTTGTTTATAATAGTAGATCATTTAGCTATCGTTTTTGAAAAGACGAAAAATATGGGTTATTGTTATATTCGGGGATTATGGTGGATAGTGTGATCGTTGTTCTTGTCACTGTGATCAGTTTGGGAGTAATATGTGATTGTCCATTTCACGGGTATGCTTATTAGCATATCACTTACATTATTCGATGTTCGCTATTTACGATTGTTTGTTGTTGTTGTTGTTGTTGTTGTTTGTTGTTGTTGTTGTTGTTTGTTGTTTACGACTCGCTATTCACTATTTGCTATTTACTATTTAATCAAGGATCTCGTTGGAAAAAGGCTAAATCCCAAGGTCAATATTCGTTCCGCTCTCCCCCGAGTATTGGCTCGACAATATGCACAAAGGCCATAGAAATTACATGTGAAATAAATAACGTATAAGAGGGTCAGCCAAGTTCAAACAAGTAAAGTACATTAATATAAAGCAACAGAAAAAATTGCAAAAAAATAAAAAATATGTGTAGGATTACTCGTATATGGAAATTTATAATTATAACAGTTTCACCGAATATGACAAAGCCATACATTTCTTGGAGCTAGGCTGCGTTAGTGATAATTCCGAGAGAAAATTAAGTGAGGCGTTTCAAGCTCTCTCTAGATCCGAACAAGATATATATTTTAATGGCCCAGTTGAAAGAGCAATGAATGGTGGAGAAATAACTGCTGGTCGACGTCTTAAAAAGAAAACGCGTACTAATAAGAGAACGTTTTACTATTGAGATTGCAATACGCCTCTTTGTCAGAAAACGTAACTCAATATGTTAGGAATTGGCCGCACTCATTTGGAAAACGTCAGAAATCACCTAGTGACGAATGGTATAATAAATTGCTTTTGCGATTTAAGAAAAAATAAACCAGTTGAAACCCTTTCAGTAGCTGAAATAATGGGGCAAAGTTATGTTGGTGATTAGAACAGCAAAACAAGGATTTAAAACAGCAATTTGACAGTGCCAAGGAAGAGATTAGTTTTCATTTGGAAGCCTTAGATGTTTCAAAGGACTGGCATAATAAGCAAAGGCAAGAATTGTTAGATAAAATTTAAAGACTTGAAAGTGAGGTTGAATTTTTAAGAAAACAGCAAACTCAACACATTGCTCAAACTGAAGTTAAAGAAAATAAGAGATGACCTTTATTAAAAGTAAAAAAGTAATTTAAATTTCATAAGTGATTTTTTCTTGATCTAAATATTCCTGGAGAGTTTGGGTATCATGATTTTAAAAACATAAGGGGCAATTTTTTCTTTAAAATACTTCTAATGGTGCTGTAATTCTTGGGTTCCATAGTAATAGTAATAGTAGACTTAATGTAAATTAAGTTCATATTATATTTTTTATATAGAGATAATCCTGTATTAATCATGTATAACTTTTAGATAGTAATAGAAGTTTGCTTCATAAAATTTGTGTCAAGTTATTATTGTGATAATCAAAATGCTATTAGTCAAATTAGTCACACCAGCCTCTCATACTCATTCAGAATGTTCACTTTGTCTGGTTTTCTTGCAGTCTGCCTCAATTTAACTAAGTTCTTGGCATCAAGACTTTTAATTAAAACAATTAAACTACAAAAGCAGCTGTTCAAATGTTTTTTCTTCTGAATTTCACTAAATATTAATGACCTGGAGGCATGATTTCTAGTAAAAGTCCTCCCATGGGAAAAGGTTATGTTGTGTAAACGTTATTATGTTACAAGTCTTCTTTGTTGGCTTGCCACAGAAAGCCTTATAAGACAAAGCTACTTTTGTGGTGAACGTTTTTTCATAATATATGCATGTTGTATCTCAATTAATTGGGAACCTGTCTCAATTCTGGACCAAATGTCTCCGTCTCCTAACATAAACTCTATAGCTGACTATGCTCTTTCAAAGCTTTGGAATAGATTACTTATTTAAATATCAAAATGATTACGATAATAAGCAAAGCATTATTTTATTTGCTAATGACGGGTGTCAGGATTAAGGCTAAAGGTGACGTGATTTCCGCTCAGCGGGACTGTTTGCATTTAGTATTAGTGCACAAGTTACACACTCACGCACGGTAACAGCTAGAAAATCTCTATCGAAATCTGTTACCACTTTATTTACGCAGTTAAAATTTTCCCTATATCGAAATTCATTACTCAAACGGTAGTTAGATACTGTATATAAACAGTCATAATTTTCCTTGGTGAATATTATCTTCGGCATATTCGATTCTTTTTATTTCAATATTTGTCCTTACATTTCGGTGTAACGAGGTTTGACTACTATTAAGCACGTTTCAACAAAAGTTGCGTTGTTCCCAATAGCGTGATTATAGGAAGGGTCTACTGTACTGATAATTATGTTACGGAGGATAGTCAGTGAATAAAGAAGGCAAGGATTTCGAAACTGAAAACTCAGTTCCAATCCAATTTCGTACACATGAAACACAAGTCCCTGTTGATCCCTTGTCGTCATAGTGCAGTTTACTTACGCAACATAAACAAGTAACTCATTTTTCGATATAGCCTATTATACTAAATTAATGATAATATAAATCCTTATCTCCAGAGAAAGAAGGTTATTTAGCGTCAGTTGAGGTTATTGTCACAACATACAACATCTGTCATTCAATACAGGTTGCACGTGGACGTCTCCCTGCACTTACTTGCGCAATTTTTTGGACTTATCAACATCCCCATTCGTCATCATGCATCCCCGGCTTATAATACTCATCCGCCACGGTCAATCTGAAGCTAATGTCGACATAACCATCCACCGCACTGTCCCTGACCACGAAATTAATCTCACAGAGCTCGGCGTTCAGCAAGCGACTCAAGCTGGTCAAAAATTACTTGAGCTGCTGAAGCCCGATGATAATGTGCATTTTTATATCAGTCCGTATTCGAGAGCTAGACAGACTTTTAAGCATATGGCTAAAGCGTTAGATAGAAATCGATGGAGGTGCTATGAAGAGCCGAGGCTAAGAGAACAAGGTTTGGAGAGGAAAGAGGTGGTGAATGAGGTTTTGTTGCTTGAGGTGTTCTATCATTTTTACTGACAATGTGAACGTCGGTCGGGTCTGTCTGGCTGATTCATATAGATTGGGGTAATTTCCAGTTTCCTCCTGAAGAAATGCAAAGAATTAGAAAAGAACGGGAAGCTTACGGTCATTTGTAAGTCGATAATAAGTAATGTCTAACACGTTCAATGTTGTTTTCATTCTGTGAACTGATCTTGCTGGTGCCGTCTGGTAGTTTCTATCGTATACCGCATGGTGAGAGTGGTGCAGATGTCTATGACAGAATATCTACTTTCCAAGAGACGTAAGTGGTTGACGATTTCATAGTTACTGATATCGGAGCTCATCATAAGACGCTCATCTTAATCATCTCTTCTTTTCACACTTTCACCAAACCCCATCACCAAAATTTTTTGTCAGTCTTCACCGCGCCTTTGCCGAACCCGATTTTCCCTCGGTTCTCGTCATAGTAAGCCATGGTCTCCTTGTTCGCCTATTCGCGATGCGATGGTATCACTGGTCAGTTGAATATTTCGAATCACTTGAAAACCTGCACCCATGTGAATTTGTCATTATGGAGAAAGCTCAGGAATCGAACAAATATAGAATGCTGACTGAATTTAGATGTTGGCGAGAAACATCACATGACGAAGAAGAAGCGACAACGAAAATTTATGAAACTTGTTTCATGGAAGGTTGTGAAGTGACAAATGAAAATGGTGTCACTATGAAACATAAAACAAGAACAGCCAAACCGGAAGAGGATTTAATGTAGTAATAATAATAATCCAAAAAAGAAAGTAAATAGAATACCTGTGAAAGGGTAGTATTCGTTGCTTGGATAAAGAAAAAGAGAATGTTAAAGAGCTATGTTTGATTATGATTTAAAAGTAGACTTTAATGAAAGACAATACAAATATAGATCAAATACTTTAAGTTATTTGAAAAAAAAATTTTATTTTTTTTTGTTCTTTAATATTGTTAGATAAATTAGCTTATCCAAATAAAAGCTTTAATTGTTTAGCTTCCACAAGAAAACTTTTTGGTTAATTAACATTGTACAATCGGTAAACATTAACCGTCTATGGTTATGAAGGACGTTTTTGAACAGCTTGTCTTCCACCGGTAATGTCCAAACAATACATATGCCAAACGGATTGGGTCGGTATAATGGCCCTTTACAGCCCTTGTAACATGCCGAGATAAAGCAATAAGATTCTCCCAACGAAAACTGTCTATCACAACAAAACTTTCAGACAGCCGGGGCTATTTTTGTGTGCATATTACTCCTATGCAATAACGCGCAAGCGATAACGACATCAATTACTTTTTCCCAATAAAGACAAAAGACTTTTCAATCAATTCATTAAACATCCTTATAAACTTTTTTCCTTAGCTCATGTCTCCGCACTCATTAACCTCCAACAAACACAATTCCCCAACGTTTCGTATTTTCTAAATCTCTCTCGCACTACCATTTTGCCTCTCTCTTCAATAACCATTTTCCTCCGTCAAGCCTCTCAACTCGTCCATCTTTCTCCAGCTTTTTCAAATGCATGACGACGCCACGCTCAGCAGCCTCCCACACGTTCTTTGGATAATCCTTGTATATAACCTCAACGATCTCCCTAGCAGTCACCGTTCCACCTAATTGAGCCATAACCTTTATGATCTGATTCTCACGTTCAAGTCGATGCTGGTAATATTCACCTAATTTGCTAATTGCATCCTGTACAACAGGTCCATGGCCAGGGTATATCTTTGTTGGCTGAAATGACTTCATCTTCAACAATGAGTTCATGTATGCTTCTAAGTCAGTAAACACTGTCGTCCCTTGCCCTAACACGCAATCGCCTGAGAATATCGTCCGTTCCTCTTCCAAGTAGAATGCAACGTGGTCTTCGGTATGTCCAGGAGTAGTCACAACCCGTAACGTTGCTCCTTCTGTTTTTATCACTTGCCCATCCTCCAATGGTTGGCACTTTACCTTATCTTCCGCATAGGGATACTTGTGAATACGCGGAAGTGGGAGATTGTTCGACGCAAAGTAGGAGATAATGTCAGAGACGCCGCCGACATGGTCAAGGTGGTAATGAGAGAGAAGAATGTCGGATATAGTGAGTTGATCAAGAGATAGTGTCGAAACGAGTAGGGAAAGGTAACTTGCTTTACCCTCGCCGGTGTCAAGAAGAATGCGAGATTTACCAGTGCCGATTAAGTAAGTGTTGGTTCCTAGTTATTAAGTGAGTGAAGGTGAGGAAATCATAAAATTGAAAAACAGGATAAGTTGGGTATGCCTTTTGATTTATGCCATTGAGACTGTGTTATCGATACCTTGAAGAGTGAATGTTCCTGGATTAAGCCCGAGAATGCGAGTAACTACGTCCGTAAGCTGTGTTACGGGGGGGAGTTTGGCCATCGTGGTAAATTTGTGAGAATATTCCTGTTCGATTTGTTGTTCTGCGAATGAATTCCATTTCGATAGAAAAGAGTAAAGTAATAATATTTATTAATATACTTACCACAAAAATATGGTGGTCTCGTGATTTGATCATTATAATCATGTGCAACACCGATCTGACCAATAACTTTACTGCAAAATTATACTCGAATCAAATTCACCACGTCTTTAAGGAAGAATCAAACATTTTCTTAATAAATTCCTCCCATACAGTCACAATTGCGTTATAGTCACTATCACCGTTTTGTGGAGAACGAGTAATTATTTTTGGAAGCGTTATTACATGTCCCACTTACATATTATGTCCAAATTCTCGACGCCACAGAAAAAAGGCACGAGTTGAAGCAATGCGTCAACGATCGCGTATAAGCGTGGAAACAAAACGTGAAATATGCAAGTTTGCACACGACAATCCATAATTCAATTGCTAATTACTTTAATGAAAAAGACAATCTTTCAATAAATCGCTCAACAGTAACAAAAATTCTCAGTTAAAGGGAAAAATGGCTCACTCTTGTTCAAAGTTTATCAGCTATCTATCGTCTACGCAAGGTTAAATATCCTGAATTTGAACGTGCAATACAGATATAGATAAGTCAAGCCCTAGTCTTCTTTCATTCAAGAGAAGGGAATTTATTTCGCATCAGTTTTGGGTGGGTTTAGACTCACCGCCTAAGCACTCTAATGGCTGGCTATGTAAATTGAAAAAAGAGTTGGGCTGCGTCGAATAAATTATAGTGGTGAGGGTTATAGTGCTCCACTCGAGACTCTCCATATCGAACAAGCCAAGCTACAAGAGCTTTTGTCACGGTATGATCCAAACGACATTTACAATGCCGATGAAACGGGCTGTTTTACTGCATGGAACCAAATCAAAACACTAGCTACCGGCTCTATTTCTGGACGGAAGAAGGTAAACTTGATAGATTACATATCCAAGTATTGCTTACATGTAGGATAAATCGAGGTTGACGGTGCTGCTATTCACTAACGCTACGGGTACCCATAAATTAAACCCTGTATACATGTGTTGCACACCAAATTTTTACAAGATATTTACTGATGTATTTTCCATCAATTCTATGAATTTGTTTAGATTTTATTATGTACGCTTTAAAAGAATCTGTTCACAAAGATAAAAAACACAACTTTGAATAAACATGACTCTTTAACTAAATGGTTTGTTCACAATATGTTACTGTAGCATGATAGAGCTTAACAAGATGTATAAGTTTACTTATCATTACAATTATTGTTGCCATATTGTCAACATCAAAACAAATAATAAATTCTGTGTAACATTATATCTTGTAAGTCAATTCCAATGTCCAGTGACTGTATGGCCATAATGGCATGTATTAGTTTTGAGGAAAAAAGATGCAGCATTCCCCATATAGGGTGTGCATATAGAGCGATTGCATGCTATATTAAAACTGTGCTTACAAAATTGAATTTTTGTTGTGTAATCTTGACTAAGTAGTGAAATGTGGTCAAAGATCAATGAATGCGCTCAAGCAGTCTTTTATCGAAAGCTAGTGACTATAAGGAATGATCTTTTGTTGATAAGCCGCGAGGTCTTGGTGAAAGCTTTACATTAAACTGCTTTCCCTTACCTGTCTTCTAATTTTTGTTTCTTTCTCGGTTCATCATAAGTTGGGGTTAAGGTTCGTTTATTGTTTATTTTTTTTCGTTCTTCTTGGTAAATTTCATAAGTGATTTTTTCTTTATCTAGATATTTCTCGAGAATTTTGGTGTCATTGATTTTAAAACGTATGGAGCAATTTTTCTCCTTGAGTTTTCTTTAGAATGCTTCTAATTGTGCTGTAATTTTTGGGTTCCATAGTGGATTTAATGTAAATTAGTTTCATATCAATATTTTTATATAGAGATAATTCTATATTAATCATGTTATGATTTATATTCATCACATTCTAAAATGAACATTAAAATTAACAAGTCCATAAGTCATGAATGAGCACCATTATTACTTTTCAAAACTAGGTACTAGTACCGAGTAAAGCAAAGATTAGAATATCAAAACAGGTATTAATATTCACATTTCAACAATAATAATGAGGATTGAGTTTCGTAAGGCATGATGTTTTTATTAAAGGACATGTATTAAGAGTAATAATTTATAAACTGACAATTCTAAAAGTGAAATAATCTCTATTATCTATGTGGCGTTATTCGAATTACATTCTATCAACAATGGTAATCGCAGCAAAAGAAAGATTAAGGGGAACAGGGGAAAAAAAGGCAAGGAAAAAGGTTCCAGAATACAAACATTAATTACTCGATGATTTGGTTGACTAAAGCTGTGGCACAGGCCACATACTTAGGTTTATCATTCTTCTTATCAGCTTCTCTCCGAACCCTAACGACGAAATTATATTGAGTATGCTCGGCTATCTTGTCCGATACTTTAGCAGTTCCTGCAACGTCAAAGCGCTTCGAATCCCGAGAAAAAGGAACGGAAGCCCCCTTGTAGGAAAGGGTAATGGGTTTTCCTTCAAGGTCGATATAACTAAAACTCCATTGATATTGCGCGGATTCATCTGGAACCTCTCCTGAAATGGTAACGGTTTCGTTTTGACCAGGTATAGGCATATCTGCTTGTACGGTAAGTAGTGGAATTGAATCACGACATTTCTTCCAGGTAAGATGTTGTTGCCCAATTATTCCAATTATTGGTCTTGGCATAGCGTTGAGCGTGGAAAGCATAGCCAACAAGATGAGTGCAGCAAGAATTTTTCGAACCATTTTCGTCTTTCCTATTGGTGTGTAGATAGTTAGGTAGAGTTTTGTTAGAGTTTTGTTAGAGTTTTGTCAGAGTTTGTTAGGAAGGAAAGTCTTCTTTTTTATTTTTCAGTGGATTGATTTGCGACTCAGTTTGACGTTTTCTTTATATAAGAGTAGACCCGCCTGTTCGAAAATTTCCACATGGTTTGACCGTGTTGTAACATTCTTATCCTGTACATGTGATGACTATAAAAGTTATTCGTGTTTGTGACAATAATGATCGATACGAGGGTCTTAAAATTATTATAAACTTTTAACTTCGATACAAAAAAGGGTTTCTTTATAACTCCTCGTTCTTATTGTTCAATTCAATTGAAATTAACGTTACCAAAAAAGAGAGAAAAAGAAACACAAGGGCATAATTTATTTTAGGTTTGGCCAAAGTTGTCCACACTGTTTTACGGCAC
>CAJVPI010001755.1:0-10033 GCA_910592345.1 Paraglomus brasilianum
TGCACTCACATCACAATCAGTCCCTCATTTATAGAATGTTCACTTTGTCTGGTTTTGTTGCAGCATGCCCCATATATAGTTATCCCAGAGTATCTTCGAGAATTGGGTCTTATTAAGTAAATTGTAATTTTAAATGCTTTATTTAAAAAATTTTGAATATTTATTTCGCAAACACTGTCATTTCGGAGGCAATTAATTTCGCGTTAAAAAAGCATTTTTTTTTACTACTAAAACATATCAAATTAAGAAGTGGATCCATCTCAAATCTTATCGTAATACCTTTAATAGGAGTTTCATTTTTCATGTATAGTAAAAATAAGAAATTGCATGATGAATGAAAAGCAGATTTCATTACAGGTCTCGAATTACATCTTTCGGATTCAAGCACATTCACTCAAAAACTGGGTGAGATTGGGTTCATCTTGAGGATCTAAAAACTTGATTGATTGTCCCGGTTCATGTGCATAAGCTAGTTGGTCAGTAACATCGTTACCAACAAGGGCATATGCCACTTGATCACCGGGTTCTTTTTCCCAGACTGCAATTTTGGCTTGAACCCATTTTGACCAATTATCATTATCGCCAATAGATATTTCAAACATCCGAGATGCAGAGTATTGTTTTGCAGGCGCCCCGTAACCTCCAGCTATTGAATAAAGCGTGCTCCAGCCCTTTTTCCCAAGCGTTTGCTTAATATAAAATTGTAAGATTGTTTGTGGCGCACCTGTATCAACCACGCATGTATACTTCTTGTTGTTATTATCGATGTCATAATAATCGTACTCAAGTAGAGCAATTAAACCTTCCCTGGGTCTTTTGACACGAATTCTGACCTTTATTTGAAAAAATCACTAAATTAACTTGAAAAACTACATGAATATATCTTTTATTACAAGTACTTTCATAAGATAAAATTTTCCAAACCCTATGATCAAATACGTATTCAAACCTTGTAGTCGTTGCCATTTTCAGATCTTTGCTGGTGGATTACGTGGCAGACATTTCTGATCAACCGGGATTTGGACAGCACCGGGCATGGTTTCGAGAATGAAGTCCAATTTATCATCATCATACTTTTGTCCATACTCTATTACCCTCTGTTTATGTACCGTCACTCACTCGTTTTCATGTTCAGAAAATTCGCCACTGTCGAGTGCGTTGTAGAAAAATAAGAGGTTAAATCCGACCTCATCATCGAATTCGAAATCAACATCAGCGATGTTCTCGAAGGCACCACTTCTGAGGTATTCTGGCATTGAGGAGGGCCACCTGAAGTTCTTGCCCACGCGAGCTACAAATAGGTTAAGGAAACAAACATCAAAACACTACTATATGTATTACCACTATGATATTAATGTATATAAAGAAAATTACGAACTGTACCGAGAAATCTTTGTGCTTGACCAGGCGTTTTCTCATACGTGAGGAGGGTTTGAAGTGTTTCAGGCGGATTGGTATCCATTACTTTAGATAAAATAAAAAGTCTAACGACGACGTTAATCGATATTAGTATATTAGTATAAATGGTTTTCACAGAATACTTTTTCTATTCATTGAAAATCATACCCAACAAACGGGATCAAGATAGGCGAGAGCACAGTAATTACACTGGTTATCTATTACTATCCTCTATTTCTTCATTTTCGTTTTCCCCATCTGAGTGGTATACATTTTTCTTCTTCTCTTCGTCAATCCAACGTTTGATTGCCTCAATAATCTTTTTCCGCGGAGTTGTTCTTCGAAAACAAAAAATTGTATCGTGGAAGATGCAATAGCTTTTACTTCAAAGTAATGTATGAATTTCGAAACCATTTCGTTAAATGAAAACTTTGAATCCAATGTTCGTTTATCGTATAATTGTTTTAGATCGTTCCATAATGTTTCAAAATCTTGTGAGTAAATTTTGTTTGCTGCTGGTTTCGTTTTTGACAACCTTCTTGATTTTCCAGTCTTAAACAATGCGCCAGTACGATTGAGTTGGCTATTACAGATTAGCCAATTTACTAATGAACCAAGAACGAATCCAATTAATACTCCAAGGAAGAATTCGCTTGTGAATGTGAGCATTTTCGTAGTGTTGTTGGTGGAAATTGACAGATTTGTTTTATTGCTTTACACGATGTATTGATTTAACGATATTTATTGCGTTGTGGTTGATTTCCGAAGTTAAACCAGTGCTGTTTTTATAATAAAATATCCGTTTGTTCATCATACACTGCGGAAAATTATTAGACAAAACGCGAATTTCTGCGCATTGATAGGTCTGCATGCAGGGGAACAATAGTTACATTGTGAAAAGGTCTAGAAAGTTCCTAATAATACGTCATTGATTAGCCACAGTATATTAGATCTCATCGCGTAGCGCATCTTTGAAAAATGGCCGAAAACATTACAGAAGCTGGAGAGGGAGTTGGAAGATGAAGGCGAGATTTCGGGTTAGGAAGAATACTAGGGTAAAATGGTTTGTCACGTGATGGTGATGTATGTCGACCGTGACTGAGTAGACATGGTCTCGAAATTTGGCACTTTTTTTGAGCAAAAATTAATAAAATAAGTGAATTACTGCGCCAAATATTCGAAATATTTATTTAATCCACTTAAAATAAGTCATAGATGTTCGCCGGTATATGGTATTGATAAACAATTATCGGTTTAATCATGTGAAATGATAGAGCCTTTGATGACTTCCCCTTTGAGCCACGTACTAAATCCGAAGTGCGATCCGGATATCACGAGTTGAGAATGACGTTTAACGCAGTATACTTATCTCAGTATCAACGCCATTACAGAATTACAGTCGCACCTGTCTATTTGCTCACATGATTTGATACTCAAAGTTTTATTACTATTATGTCCTCTTGTACAATATTTTATCACTATCATTTTATTATGAAGAACACTGCGTTAAGCAATCAACAACGCTAGTAATTTTTTATGCCACAATAATAACAAAATTTAAATCATCTGGTTGATCTCTCCTTTTATAGTACGCATATGCAAATATACGTTGGTGGGTTAGGGCCAGCTTTGATGCATATGCATGTTCACATCAGGGAATGGATTCCAGGGTAGGGTATAAATAAACTACTTGTTTATCTACAATAAAGGAATTGAAAGTAATTGAGCACTATGAATGGAGCTAGCTGAAATCTACGCTGCTTTATGTCTTTCGACAGGACTAATTAATCTATTTTTACCAACTCTCATCATTAATTATTTTACTATATTGTTATCAGTATACATTATAGCTTGCAGTCGTTGTTACTGTCCGATCGAGAATTATATCGTCGCAAAGCCAAAATCCATTGATATTTCCTCGTCGCTTTGTACAGTGGAATTAATGCAACGGTAGATTTGTTTTGCTTGACCTTTAATAAAGTATTCAGATGTCCATCGAATTTGCCAAGTGAGTTACGTGCATCACCATCGAAAGTCTTGCCCGTCGAAACATAAGATAAGGCAAAAGCTAATACAAGTATTTTAACCAATACCATATTTTTGAGATGCAGAGCTTTGTTTCACTCACAGTTTAGGTTTGAAAAATGTGGAATGCAGCTCGATTCATCCCGACCTTGCTTTTATATTATGCACAATCAAAGTTGAGTGTTTTTAATCTTTAAGATCATATCCTTTTTCCGTTCAGTTTAGGATTAGTTCTTTATATCCGGTATCTTTCCTTCTTCTTTTTCATGATTATCTTAAAACTTGCGTCATGAGGTCAGTAGAAAAATATTTCCGATAGATGATACATCATATACTGATATCAATATGCGTGACCTCGGGATGACGACGTGAAAGGCAACCAGCCCGCAGACTAAAATCGCTAGGTAATGAAGACACTCGTGAACTTATCGAAGATAATTGGTCCAAGATTTAATGTTAGTTGATTGGCCTCTAACAGTCCAATCGAAAAAAGGATGCCTCAAAGTTAAACCGATTAATTCCGTAGAAAGAGTTCTTGAATTAAACTTTTATTTGTGAACGAGTTTTAATATCAATAAAGCCAGTTACTCTTATTTTAAATCGGAGGATTAATTAAACTCTCTGGTAATACAAGATCAAATTATATATCTCAAACAATGCATGGAGATAAACTTTGTGAACGCAGATCGATCTAAATAAAGTAACTGGGAGTAATTCATTTCAGAAAAAATAGGTTTACAAAAAGAAACTAGCCGAAATTGAATTTCCTGTAACAATAGTTAGCCTAAAACGGTGAAGTAGGCTAGTAATCTGTGCACGTTTGTGCAGCTCACGGATTGTTCTAAGGAGTTCTTTGTTGACAGCGTTAGAGAGAACCTGCCAACCAGATACGACGAAGAAGGCGCATATATCTGTGGACGGCCAACAAAGATACTCTTAAATTTTGTTTCTTAACCCCCCGTTTGTCTCCCGCCCTTTTACATCAAACATATAATATAAAAAAGTTCCAGACAAAAGTTATACCGGGCAACTATATAATCGGGTATAAATAGAATAAAAAAGAAGAGTAACCAGTCTCGTTTAGTCACATTTATCGTAAAAAGGATAATCCCGACTGGGACACAGCGGACATAGTTTGGGAAGATACTGTTTTAATTTGTCAAAAACATACCGATAATTTATTCTCACCCCAGCACATTTTGATTTGATCACTAAAATGACCTCCAAGATGGTCACAGTGCCTGATAATGAAGAAACCACTGATCTCAAACCAGATCCACAAGCGGTCAAGGCGGCTGCTACTAGAGAACAGATTTCACCTACCTCTCAGCATGAAAAAAGTTTCCGAACCCGCTCCAAGTCTTTGTCGTCTTCTTCGGTTCGGCCACGTCAGACTCTGACTGTGAATACTGCTGCACAGGAATTTATTCCGTCTCTGCCTAATGACGATACAACAGAGGCAGTGAAAGTGCGTAGCTGGGAAATGACGTTAGAACTCTCTATTAAAGCTATTGTTGCGATCAAGGCTAATGATGTAAGAAGTTTCGATACCGAAGTGTCGGGTATGTCTCTCTCGTTTTGCGAGATCAATTAGAAAAGGAAGGGTAAAGGAACGATCGAAGAATGGGAATGTATACAAAGTTTGAATGTAATTATGGATAATAGAGCGAGGGTGACATGATAAATTGACCTATAAGCAATTGAAAAAAGTAGTACAACATTAATATTGATTGTTTATTACGTCGTTCAAGTCATATTCAAACTTTGTACATTTAAACAGAGTATATGTCACTAATACATTTAATGCAATCTGCGAACAGGCGAATACACTGCTACTGGTTTCGTAGTCGACGCAGAACGTGGCCTCATCCTCTCCAACAGACATGTTGTGTCACCTGGTCCAGCAGTAGCCCAAGCGGTCTTTACCAACTATGAAGAAGTCGAATTAGAGCCCATTTATCGTGATCCTGTTCACGATTTTGGGTTTTTTAGATTCAATCCCAAAAAGGTCAAATTTATACAGCTCGTACAAATCCCGTTAAGTCCAGAGAGAGCTAAAGTTGGCGTCGATATAAGAGTCGTTGGAAATGATGCGGGAGAGAAGCTGTCAATTTTGGCTGGGACTTTGGCTAGATTGGATCGCAGGTGAGAGTTTGGACACAGACTTCAAGTATTATGATATATTGTATGTTGTATGTGAGATCCCATTCATGTGATTCCATCTGATTAACAAGACAAATTGCTTATTGCACTGGTGCGCACAAGTAGTCCTGGAGCTCACGTATACCGGGATCTCACATAGATAATGGAAGAAAATAACGGCTAAACAAGAAAAAGTTTTGAAACCTTATCGTTCGCACATTAATATTAAGCAAAACTACTCATTTTTTAAAACACAACTGCAGAGCACCTGAATATGGCATTGGCGAGTACAACGACTTTAACACATTCTATCTCCAAGCTGCTTCCGGAACCAGTGGCGGTTCATCCGGTAGCCCAGTTCTCGACATTGATGGCCATGCCATTGCCCTTAACGCTGGTGGAGCAAGCAGAGCTCAATCGAGCTACTATCTTCCTCTCGATCGCATAGTACGTGCACTCGGCTACCTACAAAAGGGACAAGAAGTTCCCCGCGGCACATTACAAACCGAATTCGAACATTCTCCGTATGACGAATTACGCCGATTGGGTCTCAAGACCGGTATAGAACAGCAAGTGCGAGAAAAGTTTCCCGAGGAAACGGGATTGCTTGTCGTGAGAAAAGTATTACCCAAAGGACCGGCAGATGGTCTACTTATACCAGGGGACATTTTAATTAAAGTGAATGGCAATATGGTTACCAACTTTAACAGTTTGTTTTCGATTATCGATGATTCTGTTGGCGAGGAGATAATCCTTACTATAGGTCGAGGGAAGGTTTTAGAGAGTGTTACCTTACGGATACAAGATTTGCATTCGATTACACCAAATCGATTTGTCGAGATTGGAGGTGGAGTAGTGAATGAGTTATCTTATCAGTTAGCTCATTCGTATCAACAGCCCGTTGGTGGGCCGTATGTTGCTACGCCCGGTCATATGTTGGCCAGTGCATCAGCTTGGAGGAAGAGTGTGATTGTCAGCGTGAATAATATTCCGACGCCTAATTTGGACGCCTTTATCGAGGCTATGAAGACGCTACCTGATGGTGCAAGAGTACCGATAAGGTTTTATTCATTGTTAAAGTTTTACAAGGAGAGAGTCATGATTATGCATGTGGATAGGCATTGGCACAAGTTCCAAGTAGCCGTGCGGGATGGTGAGTAATGCACAGAGTAGTAATGTGAGAGAGAGACTATAAGGAATAGTGGAATGAGAAGGAAGACGGCCTGTACATATTTATTTGACATTGTAATATGTATGGTTGCGTCCTTGATGTCACAATGTGTAAAATAATTCTTGCATACAAAATTTTTTTTTATTAGTCTTATTATTAATTTATTTGCGTACATTTGCAATAGACAACTCGGGGAAATGGATTTTCGAAGAAATGCTTCCGCCCCCGGCTATCCATTCCTATATACCGGCCACTGCATCGTATCAAGTGCTGGATTCATCTATTTACCCAGCCGGAAAATTATGGCCTTCATTTGTGGCACTAGATTTCCATTTACCATATCTCGTCAGTGGGATGAAGAGCACTCAGGTATGAAGGTTGATCGAAAACTATATTCGGGTTGTTCACATGTATTTTTGCTAACCCCCGTCATTTTGTTGCTATTATCTTGTAGTTCCGCGGTTCGGGCGTTGTGTTATCGACAGACCCGCCATTAATCGCATGCGACCGCGACACTATTCCAATAAGCGTAGGCGATATATTCATCACATTCGCAAACAGCATAATTATCCCTGGGCGATTGCTTTATCTTCATCCATTCTACAATTATGCTATCCTCACTTATGATGCGTCATTACTGGGCGAAACTCCGGTGGTTGCGGCTGAATTGAACGATATAGAATTAAATCAGGGTGATGAAGTTTATCTTGTTGGTATAGGAAATGATCAGTCGCCCGTTATGAAGAAGACAATTGTTACAAGCATTAGAAATGTCGGAACGAAAGAATGCAGCCCTCCCAGATGGAGGGCCATGAATGTTGAGGGAATAGGTATCGATGACCCTGTTGGATCCCAAGGTGAATGTCGAAGTGTTCTATTGGTCTGGGACTATCAAAAATCATGTTAATAATCATCATAATATTATTACTTACCTTTCATGTAAGTCATTGGCGGAGTACTCTGTACGAAAGACGGCCGAATACAAGCTCTTTGGCTCGGATACTCATCCCAAAATGACAAAGGGAAAGACATATCGTTTATGTTTGGTCTCTCGATCTCCCTTGTGCGCAATGTGCTTGAACCTCTGAGAAAGAACATAATACCTAAACTACACAATTTGAATGTGGAATTCTGGACGATGCGCATTGCTCCTGCGCGCACGTTAGGATTAACGGATAAGTGGGTTAGGAAAATTGAAGGAGTGCCTAATTCTAAGCATACGTTGCTGTATGTATTGAACATTCTGGACACTGCAAGTCCAGCTGGGAAGCTATTAAAGGTTGGAGATGTAGTGTTGAAGATGAATGGGAGGGTTGTTACGAGAATGGCGGATTTACCCACTGTGATACATAATTCGGAAACGGTCGATATGGTGAGTTTGGTTTAGGGTAGTGAAGCAATACTAGCGTTATTGTTATCATTACGACGTTGTTCCTACCGTTCGGTTCGCATTCCACCAGTCATACTCACCAAGTTTTACTTGACATTGACAGCTTATCCTCCGCGATGGCAAAGAAATGAACATACAAGTTGCAACGACACTGTATACTGGGGAAGAAACAACTCGAGTAATCGGCTGGGCTGGGGCATTAATAGAAGAACCATACCATGCCGTCCTTGAACAGGTCCGTTATGTTCCCAGTAGAGTTTATATTTCATGTACTCTCTACGGCTCACCAGCGGCAGTCTCTCTCAAACCCGGAGTATGGATCGTGGAAATTGCCGGTCGTAAAGTGACCGATCTCGGATCATTCCTCGAAGCAATCCATAACCATGAGAAAGAGGTGGCGGAGAATGAGGATGATGATGGATATGTAAGAATTAAGACTGTCAGTCGTATGGAAGTAACAAAAGTAGTGGCGATGAAGTTGGATCCCCATTACTGGGGAACTTGGCAACTGGTTAAGGATGAAAATGCTACGACAGGATGGAAATGTATACCCGCGTAAAAGAGGATGGGGGCGGTGGTGGCAGTCAAGGATTGATATGTGGGAGGTTGGGTTATTTGGTGACATTTATAATTGTCTATTGTATAACAACAATGGAATGTTACTTCATATATATGTGTGTACATATGTATATATGTGAACGTTTATTTTGTTCACCATCACTTTGCTATAGGAATTCATTGCGCACAGTTACTTAATCTTGAATATTTATTAAATGTTTATGACGCTTGTTTTCTGCTGTAAGAACACTTGCCAAATTCAAATGACAGTTGTTGACATTCGCGAGTCCGAGGTTGCCTCGTAATTTAGACACTACAACTATTACAGTCTGCAATCAGAATGCGTTGCTGCAGACAAGGTGAACAGGTAAATATTTGCAAATAAGCGTATAAATCCCAGACTTTGTGTACTGCAATATACGTGGCTATAGCTATAAAGGCACTTTTGGGGTGGCACGATGTAATTGTAATCAAGCGTATTAATATGCGTACTTGTAGTGATCATAATACATATTTGTATCAAATATTTATCCTCTAACACAAATTATCCCCCATAACTCGCACACAAATATATTACAGATGAATTTACCGCGTCAATAGCATGATAGATATTCTGTGCATTCTTCATGTATTGACCAATTAGGCACATTGTCTAATCAGCGACATCTAATCAACGTGTTTATCGCAATAAAATGTGCTTATTCGAACTCATAGTTCTATTCATTACTAATTCTGTGGGTCAACAGTTTTATTATGAATAATAATAATAATAATAATAATAATGGCAGATGTTTATGTTGTTAAGTCTAACACTGTCTTAATATTGTCAATGTCCTTTCATTATTCTTTTTTAGATATACTGAACATGCCTTTTTCCCAGTTCCGGCCTTCACTGGTGATGATTGGACATCATTGAATATATTACTATGAGCAGAGGTAGAGGAGGCATCCTAGTAATATTATGGGTTGTGCAAGTTTGCATGATGTGGTTGAAGACATGGATCCAGAAAGGAGTGTGGGGGATAAAGGCCTGGGAGATGGTTTTGGCTAACCAGATTTCAACTTCCACTTTGATGATGGAGAGGTTGATCCCTCCATTTCTGAGTGGGAGGGAGGCGATGTTGAGTGTTTGTTGCAAAAAAAATTTTACGTTTGCGAATGACACGACAATTCCTGTGGACATGCAGGTACAGTTCAGGAAGAAAATAATGGCGGTCAGCAAAAATATTTTCACAGTAAATCTTGCAGAGTAAACGGTCGCAAAAATTTGGATTTAAACTGCTTAAAAGCACACGATTACGTTCTAAAAAAGTTGATGCATAATATTATCTGTTTATGTTTCAATAATG
>CAJVPI010001756.1:0-10033 GCA_910592345.1 Paraglomus brasilianum
GTTGCTTATTTTCGGGTAGTTTAATAAAACGAAAGAAATTCGATCACGCAACCACCGAATCATGTGATTTTTGTCGAAAGAATTTCAGATTCATCATCCGTGATTTATCACGTAAATACGCGAAACAGGTTTTAAACCTATTCTTTCTACTATACAAATGACAAAACAGAGGAGAGTTGTTAAAACTGTTAAACGTAAGACCCAAATTGTAAACAAACACGAAATTCGTACATAAAAAGAGGTTATTGCCTACGCAAAAAGCTATGGAAATAACCATGCAGCAAGACACTTTGACATTGATTGTGGTATGGTAAGTCGTTGGGTAAGTGCGAGTTCAAATGGACAAGCGAAACAAAGGAGAAAAGTAAGCGGGTTGGTGCTGGTAAAAAAGCCTTATTTACAGAAGCAGAGAAGAGCTTTATACCTGGATTATACAGCAAAGAAAACAGGATCTTGCAGTGGCCTACATAACAATAAGAAACAAAATATTAGAAATCTTAAAAGAACCTGAAATGGTGATTCTTTATGTTAATGATGATGATAATCATGATGACGATAATACCACTGATTTCGTCATTGGCGAGGATGATATTATTGACATTATTGGTGAGACTGGTATCACGGATTAATCTTTTTATAATTTTTTTTTATTGTAATCATAAAATAATCAATAATAAAATAATCAGTTTTTCCGAAGTGTTGCTTATTTTCGGGTGTCGCTTATTTTCGGATGTTGCTTATTTTCGAAGAATACGGTATTTAGCAAAATGGCGTTTTAAATTCATAAGCTGATCGACGAAAAAAAAAAGGTTATTGCTGCATCTACAATAAGAAATTTTTATCTTCAACCGCGGAAAAAGACCATTAACGTTGAATCGACGAAGAAAAGAAAAAATGTAAACCATGAAGATGACGAAATAATAGATGATAACGATAATGTTACGGCCCATTATGGAATTGGCCCATTCTAAGAGGGGCTATTCCGTTTCGAGATTGTCACTATTACTATTTGCTTCCATTTATCACATAAGATTGTATTGTGGTGGCGTCATCCGGGATTACTGCAATGTGATAATCCCAGAATGATAATAATAATATTAATTAATAATAGTGATAGTAAAAGAGATAATGAAATTTAAATTTGCACCAGAATGACCTTTGTTCAATCTCTTAATCCCATCAAATACCATGCTTAGTGTTCTATTAGAACCTTTTCCGATAATCTCGTCTTCATCGACAACGTAATAATTTGTTCGCGTACTGCTTCATCTTGAATACCAAATAAATACACTTTACATGGACTGAGGTAATAAACTGTTGATCCGAATGGGGTACATGGACGTTCTGTGCTCAACCGTAACTGTAATAAACGCTACAATAATCAACTTTACCTCCCGTCACATGATAATTCTCGTCCACTAATTTTCTTTGTTGTTCTAATTTCGTATTTTTGTGATAATATTTGCTCTCTAATTTAGCTTTAACTAAATATTTGTACTGTTTTAGTAAGTCTCTTGCCTCCTCCTCCTTACGAGCATTTTACTGTAAATCATTCCGAAAATGTTGGCACGTGTCACATAAATCCGTTCTTGGACTCATAATTTGAATACATGGTGTTAATTGGTGCCATAACTTCAAGACCTGCAAATAAAATCGCGATAGACTGATTTGTAACTAGTTTCAGCTGGTAAAAGTGTAAGCGATTGATTAATGCGAATTGACGTTTCTAACGGGACCTGTAGTCCATGAAATTTTCGAGAAAATTCCTTCACGGGTTATATCAATAGTTATTTTGGTTTTCCATCACGGCACTTCTTTTACATTACCATGAATACGTGGTATTATACCAGATGATTTTAATATTTTCGAAGTGAGCGCGACCAATTCCCAACATATTGAGATAAGTTTTTTGGCAAAGAGGCGTATTGCGATCTCAATAGTAAAAAGTTCTTTTATTAGTACGCGTTTTCTTTTTAAGACGTCGACTGGTGGCTATTTCTCCACCATTCATTGCTTTCAGCTGAGCCATTAAAAAACTGTCTTGCTCAGACCTAGAAAACTCGGCAAATTTTTCTCTCGGATTCATTTTCGAGCAACCACGTTTGCAACCCGTCTCCAAGAAACATAACGCTTTGTCATATTCGGTGGAACCGTTATAATTATAATTTTCCATATACGAGTAGTCCTATATATATATTTTACGCATCAATGGTTTTGTTTACTTACTGGATTTTTTGTCTGTCATTATTGTTATTATAATACAACGAAGAGAAAATTGGTAATTATCATTATTTGGCCTGGATGTTATTCCCTATTCTATATCTCTTTATCAATTTTCTTCTTTAATATATATCTGAAAGTTTTACTCATGCACATTATATTTTTATTTCTTTCATACGGAATTTAATAGAACCCATAAGCTTTGTCTGAGTCACTGCCCCCATATTGTTAATTAACGAATAAACTGAAGATAATCTTACAACTAAACTTTAGAGTGAGACTAATGGAAATAAGAAAAGTTTTTGAATGAGACTGTAATTTGAGTGGAGTAACTTTACAAATGGAGAGTTAATTTTTTCATCATGTCAACAATGGCATCTGTCTCTTGTAATATAGAGTAGCACAATATGGTTTTGTGAGCCAACAATTTATTATGCAAATGTGATATTTTTCCACAGATACAGAACCAATTTTTTCATCAGATATCCAGACTGCTAGTCATATAAATCACGAATGGTGCCTTTACCAGCAATTAAGCAAACTGATTTATCAAATGACTTATTTTTAGTAGTCATAGATGATTCACTGGGTGTTAAATAAACATAATGTTCATTGTTTTCTAAGGATTTCGATTCTTGTCTGGAACATGGTTGGGGTCTGTACATTTGCAAAAGAAATCATAAACTGAAAGTCCACGTCCATAGACCTCATCTTTGAAAAGATCAGGAGCTTGGTCTTATGATTGGCATAGGAGGATTCTGATACTTGTAGTAGTAGAAACAATTTGGCTTTTTCTGTGTCATATATAAAGAAATCAATCACAGAAGCATTATGCCAGCATATACAAAATGTTCCTGGTTTGAGAGTTGGAGGAGTACTGTCATGAATTACTATGTCTGTGATAATAACTGTGAATTCCTTTTTTTCTGACTTCTGTGTCAGATCAGTATAGGGGATTTTTAATGATATTTTCATCCTAGCTGCATTTTTAAACAGGCATTGAACACAAAGCCCAAGATACTGCCATCCAAAAAAATAATCCTCAATTGGATGACTTCTTTTACATGAAACTTGTCAAAGGCATCAAGAATTGAATATTCTGCTGGGCAACATTGGTACAGTAATTGTCACTAAGAATGACTGGTCCAGAATTTGCCCAACTTGGAGGATTATTCAGTTTACTATCCAAAAAACCTTTGCTGCAAATATTGCACTTGCTTCAAATTTGTCCACTAGTCACTTTTTCTCCAATGGCTTCTATATTCTTACTTTGTAATAATTTGTTGCATCTTAATCTTGGAAATAGTGAAATTTTGCAATGTTCAACTTCCCAAGATCTCCTTTTTGAGTCCAGGATTTGCAAAAGCATGTTAATTCTTGAGGTAAGCCACTCACATAATCCTGTAAAAATGCAGTATCATCTGGCAACTCATCTTTGAAGTGTTCAAGCACTTTCTCCCATTCTACATTCTTCATTGGTGGCAACAAGATTATTTTCCCTATGTACACACTACTCTATATCTCCAACGCCCAGTCGTTACCTGGTTCCGGTTTTGCAAGTCCTTCAGATACAGAATCCTCGCATTGTCGTCCATAAATACTGACAGCACAGCGACTGCTTCTTCTGTCTGAGCAAGATTATTGGTAAAATACACGCACAGAGTCGTCTTTTCGTGCTCCGTAAGAGCAAGACGCGAAATTTCTTGTTATGTGCTGCACAATGTGATCTAACATACTAACGCGTATTATTGGAAACTTTCTAGACCTTTCACAATGTAACTATTGTTCCATTGTATGCAGAGCGTAAAAAAAGCTTCGCAAACGTTTTTACAAAAATTTATCCAACAGACTTTATTATTTTAAATCACAAGCGAATTTATTCCTTGGATTTTCCCTTTATTATAAAATTCACAAAGATCAGCTGCGTATTATAAATCAGAAAATTGATGAAGTAATCAATTTAATGGAGCTGAAGAAAAAAATATCTAAGACTAGCAAACAAATTGGCCAACGTGACTATCCACCAGAAATCGAAAACTTGCGGAACGATTATACGAAAAAAGAATTGAATCGGATTCAAAATTTTCATTTAACAAAATGGTGTTTGACATTCATAAGTTATTCGGTGAAGGAAAGAGCATTGCTGTTTCTACGATAAGAAATTTTTACTTACAAAGAACAACTCTACGGAAGAAATCTATTATGGTAATTCGAAGAAAAATACAGTGTACCCCAGGTACAAAAGTTACACCTCCTCAGATCTCAGAACACTATATATGTATATTATGTCCATCCTTTTAGATCATACTATAAGACGGGGTAATTGGTGCTACTAAGTGAAATTGTTATAACATTTGTAATGCAACTATCGTCCATGTATCACAGCTACGAGTCAAATTATATATTATATTTCTATATCAATAAAAAATTAGAGGCTTTCTTCGATAAATATTAACAGGCGTATATGCTGTACCAAGATATTTTTTTAGTATGGGGTGTGCACCGGCAAAATATTTCTGTTGACGTATGGCATATTTGATAAAAAGTTCGTGGTTTTTATGTGATCTCAGTCATATTCTTCGTAGACTTTCTGTGGTTGCTACTTTAATTCTTCCATTCCTATTCTCCGATCTTCTAGGTTTTGTTGCATTTGTTGTTGAAGTCCGTTATCAAATAAAGCTGACTTTTCTAGTTCAAGTTCGACCGCCAAATCAGAGAAATCAACATTAGTTTCGGAAGACGTTGGTAAAAATAATTAATAGCGGCGATCTATTATAGAACGTCTTTTAAATAAAATGAAGTTTGGTAAGTTCAGGTAGATATAACTATGAGAAAGCGCAAGTTGACCAAAACTTTCAACTAAACCAGCAAAAAGACACAGGTCTTCCACTTTTGATTTGATATACCGAACACTATGTCGACAGTTTTAAATGACAGCTTAGTTAGTAAAGTTTGATTCTTTATTTGATCACGCGCAATACAAAACAACTCTGATTTACTTTCTAAAGTGAGTTGATGTGTTTGTTGTTTTGAATTAACAGTGTAGAACATTTTAGAACGCATTTCCTTTTCGATATATATTGACAAGAACATTTTGCATATAAAGAGATTGAATTTATTCATTAGCCGTTTTACTTCTATCCATAACACAAGCTGGTTTACTGTACAGTACAAGCGGTTTTTTTACTTCTAGATTAATAAATTGCATAAAACGGCCCGGCCAGTTAGTCTGATAGTTGTACTGTCAGTTGACCCGATCTTACAATCACAAATACGAAAACGATTATCAGATAATCCAACTCGTCAGCATCAGCTGTCAACAGAAGTTAAAAAGAGTTTCACTTTCTGGACAAAGCGTCATAGTTACTTGCCAGATTCCTTCTTTTAGATTTCTGCTTATTAAGCTTGAATAAACAGTTATTCATCGTCAGACACCATAACCTTCGTGATTATTGTCCCAATTGTTCGTATCTCTTCAAAAATATCAATTTTTAGACAATAGAATTTCTTCAATTACTAATATTTAATATTACTATGATAAATATTTGGGTAACAAAGCATTTCTCAAACTTTTAGATTTTTATTAATGATCAGAATTAAGAGCCTGTTTTTGAGTTGGATACGGGTACGTAAGAATATATTAATATATCAACCCCTATCGCCATGATGCAAATTTTCCCCCGATGGTTTAAGTGTGGGTTACACTACATATATTTAATATACTCGTCGAAACCAACAAGTCATTCATGTCTCAGTAAAACTTGCAATCTGTATACCGAAACCATATGACAAGACACATTCTACCCAACAGCAACCCAAATGATAAGTAGTAAGGTTATATTAAGACAAGAACCATTGAAAAATCCTCCTAAGCAAATCTTGGGAAGCTACGATAAAGACCCTTTTGTGCCATAGTAACATTTGAAGTACTGTCATCTGAAACGTCTTAATCGGGCGTAGCATGTTTTCCCATGACGATGATATGATGTGTTGTCCCGTTGCTTCTGTAAAAATACGTCTGGCGCTACTACAAAATTTATTTCCTTGTTCTTAATATTAACGGTTTTCCCAACTGTCATTTGAGCATAACCGAAATTCTTAACCCACTCGCTTATCTGTTGACCGGTAGTTATTTTGGTCTGATCTCGGATATTCTGCTTCTAATGTCCGATGGTATGACCATTTCCCGATTATTCTTCCAAATCTGTAAGCACCTATTTTAGTGATTGTTTTTCTTAGAAGGTAATCTTCAGGTCAAATTTGTGGCGTTTGTCTGCCATAATTAGACCCCCATTCTATTGTCTGGTATTAGTCTTGGACATGTCTAGTAGTGATCTGCATGTCGATCTCCGAATTTTTATATGAATCGGCTCTTATTATATATTGGACGCAGAGAGTTTTCACTCTACTAGTACTAAAGTATGCGGATTTTTAAAACACTTCACTGGAAGCTATGTATTCTATCAGTCTTGCTAGCACTCACAATATCGGTATGGCGGGTCGACGCTGCATTCATACGTGGGCCGACTAATTACCTGGTATGTATTGTATGGCTTGTGATTTGCGTACGCGACAAGACTTGTTTTTCACAATGATTTTTGCTTTAAATTTCTCTTATGTGAATTAGGTTGGCGTTGGAATTTCAGATGTAACTGGACCAGCTGGTGAGTGGAAATTGAGTCATTGGTAAACAGTCTTTCATATTCTTTAATTTTAACTTGATTTTCGTATATTCGTGCATTCGTACAAAGCTGATGTAAATATGATGGGATATACTATGCTTTCGCAGAAAGTGAAAGGAATTCACTTACGTAAGTATATCTATCTAGTCGACATTTTGCTTGATATAGCACAAAACACTGATCAATGTTTCTTTTTATACTTTGTAGGTCTTCGCTCAAGAGCATATATCGTAGTTGATCAAAATACGGGCAAGCGCAATGTATTCGCATCAGTTGATATCTGTATGGCCAGCACGCCGGTTCGTCGATTGACTTTGACAAAATTGAGCGAGAAATTCGGTGATATGTACAACGATTTGAATGGTATTTATCGTGAAATTTAAATTTCAGCGAGACGTTGCCATGCGAATGACAAGATTCTTATTGCTTTTGATATATAGTTGCCATATCAGGAACACATACACATGCTGGTCCAGCTGGTTTCTTACAGTATACGGTAGGCCTTGTTAAAATTGACAATTTTCGAGCTTATGAACTCGTTCTACAATTATTGATTTATCTTTCCACACACTTAGTCCTTCCAAATTCTGTCGAGTGGTTACGTTAAAGAGAACACAGAAACCATAGCTTCAGGCATCTTTGACTCGATTGTCAGAGCTCATGAATCTCTGCAACCAGGTAACATCTATGTTGCAAGCGGAGATCTAGCTGATGCCAACACCAATCGCAGCCCGTACGCATACGATAACAATCCACAAGTGGAGAAAGACCAATACAAAACAAATACAGATACCGAAATGGTTTTACTCAAATTTACAACCACGGACGGCAAAGTTCTTGGATCGGTTAATTGGTTCCCAGTACACTGCACATCCATGTATAACAATAATACATACATATCGGGAGATAATAAAGGATATGCCGGGTATCTGATGGAGAAGACATTCAACGGTCCAGACACTCTTCCAGGCACGGGATCAGTCCATGCATTTGCACAAAGTAATATGGGTGATGTTAGTCCAAACACACTAGGGGCGTTTTGTGAGGATACAGGAGAACCTTGTGAATACAAAACTAGTACCTGCAACGGTAAAAATGAATTATGCCAAGGTCGTGGGCCCGGATGGACCGTCAGTGACTTTGAATCTACACGCATCATTGGTGAGCGTCAAGCGAAAAAGGCAATGGAACTACTCGACAATGCTGTGACCCCCGTCACTGGTTCCGTAGACTACAGACATCAATTTATCAATATGCCTGAATACTCTTTCGAGCTGAATGGGAATAATGTTACACTGTGCAAAGCAGCAATGGGATACAGCTTTGCTGCAGGAACAACAGATGGTCCAGGCGCCTTTGATTTCAAGCAGGGCGATAACTCGACTGGAAATGCGTTCTGGAATTTCGTTCGTGGGGCCATTAAAAAGCCTTCTGCTGAGCTTGTCAAGTGTCAAGAACCTAAACCCATTCTTTTGGCCACGGGAGAAACGACTTTTCCGTATGCGTAAGTAGCTTTGAATTAAGAAAGGATTACTGTATAATATCGCACTTCGCTTGATGCATGATTATATTCCTTGTGGGTATATTTATTAATGTACATATATTGTTCGCTTGTCTTTTCCAGATGGGGGCCAGCTATCACAGATGTGCAGGTGCTTAAGATAGGAAACTTTGTTATTCTTGCTGTGCCCGGAGAGTTTACTACCATGGCTGGACGACGACTTCGTAAGGCTGCGAAAGAGACACTTGTCAAAAACGGGGTCATCGGAGATGATGGTATCGTTGTGCTTGCTGGTCCTGGTAAGTAATAAATACATTTGTATAGATTATTCCATGCTGCGCCACCAACTACATGACTACTCACGAACCACATACTATAACAGCAAATGAATACACCCACTATGTAACCACTTTTGAAGAATACACTATTCAACGATATGAAGGTGCTTCCACGATCTACGGCCCTAATACTCTCGATGCCTACATCAACATCTACAACGACCTCTCCAAATCCTTTGCCGATGGGATCACGCCCAACCCAGGTGATCCACCACCTGACCTAACTGGTAAAGCGATAACTTTGTTAGCGGCTGTCATTGTTGATGTGCCGCCAATTGGCAAAAAGTTTGGTGATATTCTTCAGAATGTCGACGCAAATTCGACGTTCACGCCTGGCCAACAAGTTTCTATTCAATTTGTCACTGGGAATCCGAGGAATAACCATTTTCGAGATGATAGTTTCATGTATGTACAAAAGCTGGATGAGAGTAATGGACAGTGGGTGAACGTGAGAACCGATGGTGATTGGAGTACGCGGTATAGCTGGCTGGACAATAGTAAAGCAAGTGTTACCTGGGAGATTGAACCCGAGACAGTTGCGGGCAAGTACAAGATTGTGTATCAGGGCAGTAATAAGTTATTGACGGGGAAAATTGAGAAACATAGTGGGGAGAGTTTGGAATTCTTTGTAGAAAAAAGTTGATATAGATGATGGGAAGAGTTAGTCTATCTTGGTATTTGTTATACAATTAACATTGTACATTTAGAGAGCATACTTAAACACCAGATACTGCATAGAGGACAATCTTAATGTCCCCTCTCCTCATTGGAGGACACTACAACTCATATATACACCATAATACATAATAAATTATAATAGTGTTTCGAATTGTAAAACTTAGATTTTCCGGATGGATTGTAACATATCAATAGTAGGCATTACTACTAGAGAATCAAGGCTCCATCAAGCAATGCCCGGAGGAAGATCCCCGAGCGCCATTTTCATTTCGACCCATTACAGTTCCACAATTTCGGCACTTGTACATCTCGGACCCCTAATTGTTTCCTCACTCAATTGAAGGTCAACGTACCTACAATATTATAGTAAGAGTTTATTGTCATTCAGAAAGTCATTCGTTCAACCGAATATAATCAAGATTGTATAGACAGATATTAGAGAGATCCATTGATCTGCTACTTACATATCCTCGCTCCTGCAACCGGTACGTTATTTTTACCCAACTGCTCAACATCATACAACGGACCCCAGTTCGAGTACTGAGCCAGTAACTGAGCAACTTCCTTCAATGGCCTCAATTCAGCATAATCATCAAACATCCAACTATAAATCA
>CAJVPI010001757.1:0-10020 GCA_910592345.1 Paraglomus brasilianum
CAACAACAACAACAACAACAACAACAACAACAACAACAACAACAACAACAACAACAACAACAACAACAACAGCAACAGCAACAACAACAATGTCGGCATAGAAAACAACAGCGATAGCAACAGCACATGCTTTGAAAGCTACCAAGAATCCCCTAGCTACACTATCGATGACATTGGTTTAAACAGCAAACCAGTAGAAAATAGTAATACTAATACGACTGTTTCATTTAACAATGCTACCACTCGCACACACCACTCAAGCGAAAGTGACAAGGCTGAACTCGATATTATCGATGGCGAAATTCGGGCAGTCTATGGAAACTGTGCTGTTCGTTTTGAATTGCCATCGTCGGATAACGAAATACGTGACATGGTTAAGATGTGGCGAAGGCGGGGGAGGGGTAGGAAGCATGTCAATCCATATATGGTATATCGCGCACTCTTATCGTTATCCAAAAAACTAGACTGTATGAAAAAGGAATTTCCAAGTGGAGCTTTTCAATGTTATGTTAGCGGATTCACAAGCAAGACTTGGAAGAAAAAAACCGACTCTGCTAAAAAGGCAATAGAAACTCTTGCGGCCGAAATTAACACGTGTATAAAGAAAGAAAATTCGAAGCCTACTTAGAACTGTACTGTAAACTGTGAATATCGGATGTTTTGTATATATATTTAAAAAAGTGTAAAAAAAAAAAAGAAAACAAAAAAAAGGCAATAAAAATTATTTATATCTTACTTCTCTTACAGACCCATAACTTAACATTACTGGCTTATGTTGTCCGTAGAATAACAATATTCGACAAAAGGGAATTTGTGTTTAATAAAAACAAAACGTAAACAATACTATGTTCGAGCATAATCTGACATCGTTAACTATATCCCATTGCCTAATAATAACCTAGAAGACTTGAGGTCTTGAGATACGTGGGTAAAATTCATGCATTGATATGTCTCCCTGTACGTACCATGGAAATAAGTATCTACAAGTGAAGGGCAGCTGTGCATAATAGCATTTCTCTCTACATAAAGCCTAGATAATTGATACGTTCAAAATAAATGTTTATTTACAGTTGCGAATAATTTTCCCTCTCATCTTCATATTGTAAGTAAAACCCGGTAAAAATCTTTCTCATAGGCCATATTTCTTATATCGAAGGTTTCTTATAACGGGTTTTACTTATATTCAAGTTCGATGTCAATGTCTACAGATAATTGTAAAGACTGCAGCAAGGACGCATGCCTTTTATTTGTATGAATCACATTATATTCATATATATAGAAGAACATACGGTGTTTGTGGTTACTTTCACGGAAATTTCTAATTAGGAGTTATTTCCCCGAAACGCTGATCTTACAGGTAGAACGTACTGCGGCGCGAGCACAACAAAATGGATCGAAGTGTTTTTTAGAAACTTCGTACAAACGCATTTAATTATTTACTGTTTTTATTTTCTATAGATAAGTTCTTCCGATAACATTTTATCGTAAACACACAATAAAACCCAGCCGTTATGTTACAAAGTTAGTTATGTTCACCAATTAAATTGTCACTATTCACTATCATATTCAACAACATTGTATTTTGTAACCCGTTAAGTTTTCTTTCTAGTGTTAGCATACATTGGTTTGCTCAAGAAAGAAAAATTGTCAATTAAACTGTATGGAAGCAAACGGTTGGTTTTTTAGTTAACTTTATGAACTAAGTACTCAATGAGTATATGAGCTATTAATCGAAGGGCAAAAAGTTCGGAAACAAAATGTTTGTTATACCATTTTAAGCAGAGATTTTCTTATAGGTAAAACGTAGAGAGTAGACATGGAACGAACATGGTTCGACGTTCTAATGATCATACTATGCGTATGAAATCGTAATAAAGAGCATTTGAACATAACTGTATCTTTATGGTAACGTTTTGGGGACAATTCCTTACTGGCATATCTCCCAGCCAAGTTAATGTTTTCCTCGAAAATTAGCTAAAAATTCAACGCTCTTAAAAACTTTCTTGAACGCAGACGGCGTTATTATTAAAGTAAATAAGCATTTAGTTATTTAAATTGCGTACGACCAATTTCTGAAACTCGGATTACATAAAAAAAGAGCTCTCGATAAATTCAGTAGAAGGCAAAGAACAAATTGAAGTCAAAAGAAACAGAGATCAGAAAGCGAAGAATATTACATTCACTACAAAAAATGAGTGGTACCAACTTAAACCGGTGTTCTTCCCAAGGATCCCATGACTTGTATAATGCATACAAGCTAGGGGATACATAATGCATTAAAGTCTATGGATGAATTACCCCTGTGTGTATGTTGATCGTCAACGCCCAAATCTTGAAATACATTAGATTAATTAAAAATCCAGTTACCATCCTGTTCTCAATAGTTAATGCCCCAACAATCGGTTTTTCCCGAAAACACGTGCGACAACAATTACCTATCCATTAAAATAAGCCATATCGTAGTTTAATTAGGTAATGTCTCCAATAGCTTTTAATACAAATTAAATGGCAGCACATGTACAGATATAAGGTTATCGTAAATAGAATGCATTATATATAAAAGATATAAAGTGGACAAACGTAAAGCAGAAACCATATTCAAAAACAGAAACAGACAACAACAACATATACACAATGTCAATTCAATTTCTTGATTCCAATCTCCGCTCTTACTTAGAGCGTGAAAATCACAATGGTGAAGACTTCAAATACTATTGTAACACGTCCAACTCTTGTCACATTGGGAATGCTCTTTACATTATCGTTTACCCCTTTCGGCAAAGCCTACATTACATCTCCGAATGCGACAATGGTAGCCATATTGTACACTATGTGAAGAACGAGTTGAATTCCATAACTAGGTGCAACATGCATCCCAACCACGAAGATTTCTATATCTACAGTGATAACAATGGCCCTTTCAGTTTCATGACCAGTCACGTTTATTTTGTTTATCCCTTTTCAAAGTATCCAATTTATTACAACGACAACACCAACGACAACACCAACGACAACGACAACGACAACGACAACGACAACGACAACGACAACGACAACGACAATGGCAATGACAATGATAGTATAGAAAACCACTACGGCAGCGATGACGATGATGACAACGACAATGACAACTATGACAGCATAACCAGCGAAATCAACAACCTCAACATCAACGACAACGACAGCAGCATCAACAACAGCATCCATACCAGCAATTATATCAGCAAGTACCAGCAAGTACAAGAATGTCCTAGCAACACTATCAGCGACTTCAATATTTGTGGTTCAAGTAATAAACCAGTAAAAAATGGTGACAATAATTTGACCGTTCTATCCAACGATACTAAACAACATGCCAATCACACACGATTTCTGCAAAGCTAGACTCGATACATCAATCACAAAACTTGCGCGGTCCGGGATTGTTCTGTTCTGGCAGCGTGTCAATCCATCGCAATTTTTTCCCCCTAAGGAGCATGGAGTCATTCAATGTTATGCTTCCAGATTACGCAAATGGAAAAAAAGATAAAAGTTTTGCAGACAAAATTAACATGTATATAGAAGAGCAGAAGATCTGAAAGCTTATTTTATTGTCGTAAAATTGTGAATGGTCGAGTGTTTGTATATATGCCTTAAAAAAGAATAAAATAAAAAATGGAGCCAATCTCTTACATATAAAATAAATCTTTTATATTTAACTTCTCGTGTACAAATCAATTCTCTAGTATTACTGGCTATGTTGTCAATGTTCGACCCAAAAGCAAAACGTAAATAGTACTATGTAAATTAGATTGTGCACAAACTCAATAGAATAGCGAATCCAACTTAACTCTGCTGAATAATTGCTTAGAGACCATAAATAATAATTAAAAGAAAATTGGCAGGGAAAGGTTTTGATATACATGAGCAAATTCATATTAGTATCTCTATACATGTCATGGAATAAATGTCTACAATCATAACATTTCTCTTTGTATTGATAGATGTTTCAAATAAATGTTCATTTACAGTTGCGAGGTAATTTCCTTCTCATCATAGATATTGTTATACATTATATCGAAGTCTACAGACAATGGTTGAGACTGCAGCAAGGAGCGCATGCGTTTATTTGTATAATTATATCATGTTCACATATAGAAGAACATACGGTATTGTAGTTACTTTCTTGGTCCACCAAATATTCTGATGGAGTTTCTTCTCCGAAACGCTGATATTGGCAGAACATTCTGCGGCGCAAGACAATAAAACTAATCGAAGTGTTTCTCACTTTTTATCTGAACAAACGCGAAGAAAACGATATTCGGAAAACAAAAAAAAGGGTTGAATATACACAATGTCAATTCAATTTTTTGATCACAATCTCCGCTCTTACTTGGGTTATGAAAATCATATCATTAACAACGGTGAAGACTTCAAATACTATTGTAACACGTCCAACTCTTGTCACATTGGCAATGCTCTTTACATTATCGCTCACACCTTTAGCCAAAGCCTACATTACATCTCCGAATGTGACAATGGTAGTCATACTGTACAATACGTGAAAAACGAGGAGGAATTGAAATCCATAACTAAGGGCAACGTGCATCCCAACCACGAAGATTTCTATATCCACTGTGATAACAATGGCGTTTATTTTGTTTATCCCTTTTCAAAATATCCAATTTATTACAATAACAACACCAACGACAATGACAATGATAGTATAGAAAACCACTACGGCTGCAGCAGCTGCGATGACGACGATGACGACGGCAACGATAACGACAACTATGACAGCATAACCGGCGAAATCAACAACCTCAACATCAACGACAACGTCCATACCAGCGATTATATCAGCAAGTACCAGCAAGTACAAGAATGTCCTAGCAACACTATCAGCGACTTCAATCTTTATGGTTCAAATGATAAACCAGTAAAAAATAATGATAGTAATTTGACCGTTTCATCCAACGATACTGAACAACATGCCACTCACACATGATTTCGCAAGGCTAGACTCGATATCATGTTTTGTTAGGAAGTGGCGGAAGCGGGGCAAGCGTGTGTCCCATCACGTAACCAGGGTCATATAAAAAAAATTTTTTTCCCCGAGTTATATTACAGATTGCGCAATGGAAGAAAGATAAAAGTCCTGTAGACACATGTATATAGTAGGGCAGAAAATCTGAAAGCTTATTTTGTTGTCGTAAAATTGTGAATGATCGAGTGTTTGTATATACGCTTTAAGAAAAACAAAAAAAATACATTAAGAATAAAATCTTTTATATTTAACTTCTCGCGTATAAATTAATTCTCCAGTATTACTGACTATGTTGTCAGTGTTCGACCCAAAGGCAAAACGTAAATAGTACTATGTTTAAGCATACACCCGACTTCGCTAACGATATAAAACTAGATTGTACACAAAGTCAGTAGAATGGCGGCCAACTTAATTAGTGCCTAGAGAATTCGGTTTGTAGATCGTACTCGAAATCTGACTGGTGTTCGATAACACTTTTGCGAGTATACTTTACAAAGCAGTTCCTGTTTAAAGTTACGTTTCGGTATACGACGAATTCGAAACTGGAAGCTAAAGACATTCCATTCTTCCGTCAATGAAGATTACGAAAATTAGTTAGATTAATTTTAATCGGCAATCTCCTATCTGAAAGAATGGTTGGATGAACGACTAAAAGATCGTATTAAGTTTGTGATGGAAATTGATCTTATAGTGATTAATTAAAAACCATGAGCGATTCTGTTTAGATAATATTTTACAGTATCCTTTCAAATACAAAATCCAGTTCGTTAGGATGTTGGAAATTTTTTTCTAGATTCTTCCACTATCATAAAAGGCAACGATCGGTATTGTCAAATTTGGGAAAATGCGAACTGTACATACTCTCTGTATGAAAGTTAGATAGTGAACATAATGATGTGTTTCAAATAAATGTTTATTTACAGTTGCGAGGTAAATTTCCTTGCCAATGCCTTCTCATTATCGATATTGTTATACATTATTCAAGTTCGATATATCGAAGTCTACAGACAATGGAATGGTTGCAGACCGCAGCAAGGAACACATCCCCTTTATTCGTATGTTTCATAAATAGAAGAACATACGAATGTTCATATTGTGACTACTTTCTTGGTTCATTGAATCAGCGGAAATTTCTAATTCGGAGTTTCTTCCCCGAAACACTGGTCAATTGGCAGAACATGCTGCGGCGCAAGCACTATAAAATGATTAAAAACTTTCACTTTTTATCTAAACAAGGTGAAGACTTTAACTTCTATTGCAAAGCATCCTCCTTGTCACATTGGCGATGATCTCGTTCACTACATTCAATGGCAGTCATTACGCGAACAACGAGGAGTTGAATTCCATAACTGACGAAGATTTTAGTAAATACGCCGACGACGTCAGCTACCAAAGAGAACAAAGGCTCCCTAGCCACACTATCTACGACATTGGTTCAAACAGCGAACCAGTAGAAAATAATGAGACGAATACAATCGTTTCAACTAACAATGCTACCACTCACACACACCACTCAAGCGAAAGTGACAAGGCCGAACTCGATATTATCAATGACAAAATTTGGGCAGTCTGGGAGGACTGTACTGTTCGTTTTGAATTGCCATGGTCGGATAACGAAATACGTGACATAGTTAATGTGTGGCGAAGGCGGGGGAGGGGTAGGAAGCCTGTCAATCCATTTATGGTATATCGCGCACTCTTATCGTTATCCAAAACGCTAGATTATAAGAAAAAGGATTTTCCAAGTGGAGCCTTTCAATGTTATGTTAGCGGATTCGCAAGCAAGACTTGGAAGAAAAAAACCGACTCTGCTAAAGGGGCGATAAAATTTCTTGCGATAAAAATCAACGAATATATAGAGGCAAAAGATTTGAAACCCACTTTAGAGCTGTAAAATTGTGTTTCACACGTCAAAGTACCCAAAATTGAGAAAGATCCCCTCAATTTTTTCTTATCGATTGTATGAGTTATGTAACATAAGACTGTAACAATAACTTTATGTTTACTAGCAAGTATAAGCTATATTTATAAGATTCACTATTTTATTATTATGTAATATACCATTATTAGTTACAAAATAAAGTTTGGTTTTTTTTTTTCGCATCTATTGATTACATCCATTATTAGAAGTTTACTCAACTAACACTAGATTTATGGCATCGACTGTCACACTTCTATTTTGCTTTTCTACAACCGCATCGGCCATCAGTGCATGTACAACACATTATCAGTCGACCGCTGTCAGCTTTGGGCTCTTGCTGCCTCTGGTATATTATCCAGCTCAGAAAGCTCGGCTGCTTCCACTAAATTCAAGTCATTGCCTCCATAAGTAACATTCAAAATCCCAGAGGTTCGTCTTCGATACTTTCTATTTGTTTCGATTACCCTGCAAGGTAGTAATGGTCGAATCTCTAATGTGTCGATCGATATGTGGATTAGAACAGTGACTATAGATTCAATTTGAAAGTATTCAAAAATAATTATAAAAAATAATTGTGGACATACATTTGATTCAGAAATTACATAATAACAACGAGAATTAATATTAGAAAATAGACTGTTAAGATTTTTATTAACACGCTATAATAATAACAAGAACAAGACCACGACAATGGCTTTATATCCAGACAACATATTAATAAGAAAGTAAACATAGTTATGCTTGGTAGTAAAACACAACAATTACTGTTATTTTGTTACAGTACGTCTTATATTACATAGCTCATAGCGTTTATCACAATCCATTGAGATAATAATAAGAAAAAAATTTTAGGGGCCCTTCTCAATTATGGGGTATGCTAACTAGAGCTTAGTCGAATAACGAAGCCAACTTAACTCTATCCGATCGTGTAATAATTGTCTAGAGACCATTAATAATAATTAAAAAGATGTGGCTTTAAGTAAATTTGTCTCTCTATACATACCATGGAATAAGTGTCTACTGCGAACTGTGCGTAATACTGTAATAGATTTCTCTCTATGAAGCCTAGATAGTTGATATGTTTCAAACACAGCAATTTACTTTTTGATCATTGTTATACATATTCATGTGTATAAAAAGAGCATACAGGTATTGTAGTTACTTTTTTGGTCCACCGAGTTTCTGATGGGGTTTTCTTCCAGTAATGTACTGTCTGATGCAAATTCGAATCTTATCTTTATTGAGATAATCTTGGAATTCAGCATTTTTTGCCTCCGATATAAAATTAGGACTAACATGATTCTCTTTGCAAATATCCTGCTTATTAAAATGGTCGAAAAGTTAGTTTGCTAAGGTAATTTAACTTCTATTAGACACAACAACTTCTTTATTCCAGTTGACATACACAAATTCAACTAGTGAATAGAGAGTGAATACTGATAAGGTTTCCCACCGCGGCGTCGGTTGGCTTTCCGGAAAGACCCGAACGTTTCTGTTTGTAAGTGTTAGGAAATAACGCTTTTAAACCTTGTTATGGTTAATTGTTTTTTTTGTCAAGATTTAAATAGTTAGTAGCACAACTTCACGCAGTACGTTTTTATGTCATGAGATCGGAATACGAGTTTCCGAACACATCCAAAAAAGTAAAATATTAATATTAAATAAAGATAAGCATCGAACTTGAATAATAAGCAAATGGATCAAGACTACACCATTTGGTGAGTATATTTATTTTTATTACTTTACTCCCCAGTTATACCGATAAGTATAGCATATGGATATTTAAGCTTTCGTACTGAATTGCACTGTTTAAACTTGTTGCCCACAGCTCACAAATGAACAATTTAAATTGATCACATTGAATATGTCATTTCACATTTCTGATCCCAATCTCCGCTCTTACTTGGACTATGAAAATCATATCATTAACAACGGCGAAGACTTCAAATACTATTGCGACGTGTCCAACAGAAATCTTCGTGGTTGGTATGCATATTGCACCTAGTTATGGATTTCAATTCCTCCTCGTTCTTCACGTATTGTACAGTATGACTACCATTGTCGCACTCGGAGATGTAATGTAGGCTTTGCTGAAAGGTGTGAGCGATAATGTAAAGAGCATTCCCAATGTGACAAGGGGTAATAACAATGGCTCTTTTAGTTGCGCTCCCAGTCACATTTGCTACTTTGTTTGTCACTTTTCAAAGTATCCAATTTATTACGATAACGGCAACGGCAGTGACAGCAGCGATAGTGGCAACAGCGACAGCAACAACAGTAGCTACCAAGAGTTCGCTAATCATACTATCGGCGACATTGATTCAAGCAGCGAACCTAGTGAAACGAATACAAACGTTTCAACTAACAATGCTACACACCACTCAAGCAAAGTGACAAGGCCGAACTCGATATTATCAATGGCGAAATTCGGGCAGTCTATGGGAACTGTATTGTTTGTTTTGAATTGCCATCATCGGAAAAAGATATTCTTAACACAATTAGGGCGTGGCGAAGGCGGGGGAGGGGTAGGAAGCCTGTCAATCCATTTATGGTATATCGCGCACTTTTATCCAAAAAACTAGATTATAAGAAAATGGAATTCCTACGTGGAGCCTTTCAATGTTATATTAGCGAATTCGCAGGTAGGACTTGGAAGAAAAGATCTGACTATGCTAACAAGGCGATAAAATCTCTTGCGGCCGAAATTAAAATGTATATAAAGGAAGAAAATTCGAAACCACTTTAGAGCTGTAAAATTGTGTTGTACATGTCATATATAAATCCCGTCACTGTATTAAATCTCGTCAAAGTACAGAAAGCTCCCCTAAATTGTTTCCTATCGATTGTATGAGTTATGTAACATAAGACTGTAACAATAACAACAGCAATTTTATCGTGCATAAATCCCGTCATCATATAAATCCCACGTATAAATGCCACGATTTATACGCATAAATCCCGTCAAAGTACCCCAAAATTGAGAAGGGTCCCTAAATATTTTCTTATTATTATCTCAATCAGCGGATAAACGCTATGAGTTATGTAATAAGACTACTGTAACAATAACAGCAGT
>CAJVPI010001758.1:0-10020 GCA_910592345.1 Paraglomus brasilianum
GGATGATGATCATTTAAAGTATTCGAGAGTTCAGTGCTCGTAGAGTATTTGTTTGCTGAGACAAGCTGGCCAAGATGTCGACGCTGTTTAGGGGAAAACTTTTATGGCCTGTCAGATCGGGGCAGAGGGTTTAAAGAAATATTATTTTTAAGTTTTTTGATATATGGGGACTGGACTGACAAAATCGCGGTACTTACATGATGGGCGATCATGAGAAAATTGATCACAAAGATTTGGGGATCTTTTTTAACAGTGATGGTCCCTCTCAATATAGACCCCAAATTTCCATCTACCAATGAGCGATGATATCTTTTATTTAACTTCATGTGTGTATTGGACAAGTTATATCTTTATATGGGTCCTTCGAACTTCATCATATATGTACTTCTGTCTACTGTAAGGGACTGGCTGAGCATTTAGTATAGGAACAGGTGCAAAAGGATCAAACCTATTACTAGGTTTAAGTAAATGTACTGTACAGATGCTTTATGCAACCACTCTGTGGAGGTGGGAGTAACGGAATCGGTAACATTGTCAGTTATTAGAAGACCGGAACTACTGTATGTGTGATAATAACGATAAGTGAAAGAAGTCATTTAATAATGATCTGCGTAAATTTGGGGGACAGATTTCAAAATCTGGGGCCAGATCTGCATGGAGTGGCCCTATATTATTTAACTTTAAACTTGCTGTAGCGAATGATTTTACTAATGATGCCTATGCAAAAATCCCATTTTGTGTAACCAGGACAAGTACCGCGATTTTGTCAGTCTAGTCCCATATTTGTATACAGTAGAAAGTGGAATAGAAGTTAATTTGTGCAACGTGTCAGCATCACGCGTGCCCCCCCCCCCCCCCCCCCACAAAGAGGTTATTGTCATATAACGTTGATTAAGCGAGGTTTTGGTCATTGTGTGTTGAATGTAAAGTCAATAAACGTGTAACAAAAATCAAAACAAAATGCAGTCGCGCTATCTAACAGGTTTTGTTAACACGTGTTATACTTATACAGCTTTTTTTTAACTGGTTGAATATGACAAAGAAAATCGAAATTTATTATGATACATTTTATTCTCATTACTTTTTTCGCGCACTGTAGGTAACATCAGTTTGGTAGACGCTAAATCGAAAAGCTTTTTTACTTTTGTAGATGAGCGTAGCTCTCTTTTAGCTGGTTTTTTTTTCTTTGTCGCAAGTGGATTGTCTACTACTACTACTACTAGATTGTCTTCGTTGGGTGTGAATTTTTCCGTTGATATAAATCTTTTTCGGATTTAATTTTTATTTTCGTGGGGGAGGGTATGGAAGAGGTTTTTTGTCGCTTGGTAGTGGTAGTTAAAGATTCATATAGAAGACTTCTCTTCTCAGAGGCAGAATATGTGGATGAGGAGGTGGGCATGGAGGATGTATATTGAGTGGTGTTCGTGGATATAAAATCAAAATTGTGAAGTTCGAGACACAATTTATCTTCGTGGATATCTAATTCTCCTATAAGGGAATCTTTTGAACCCAGTTTTGCTTTCGTTGTTCGGTTGTAAAGGTATTTTCTGTTGACATGATGACGGATCATTATTTCGAAGTCTGCTGTTTTTATAGTTGATTGGCTTCTGGAGACGTATTGGTATTCACTAAACAAAATTTCTAGTATGTATATTCTTATCTTGCATTATTATCAGTTCCGTAATATTATTGAAAAACTGTTAACGGAAAAGAAATGTTGAGGATACTTTTATTCTAAAGCTGTAATTTAGAATAGATGTACGATATGAATTGATCTTTAAAGGATAGCGAAAAATAGTATAAAGTCATTAATATTTATTGTAGAAACGGAAGTAATATAATATTTGAATATAAACTGGTCTTTAAGAATCATATAAGCTACCGAAACAAAAGAGAGAAAATAGAAATACCTTAATCATATTTGTCGTACAATATACTGTAAGTTTGGTTAATATTAATATTAATATTAATATCGATAGATAAATAAATTGAAATGGTATAGGTTGGACGACTTTCTAAATCAGGTAAAGTTTGCTTGAAAGGAGTTAGCTGTGTAAGCGCATATTGAATTTTATTGGAAGTTAGGTTTCTATTATTTCGCCAATAATTGTAATATGTACGTGTATATTATACAGTATATGTGATTACAATCTATCGAGTTGTGAATGGGTTTATTCAGACTTGATAAAATATAGTCTTTTGTAAAGTAATTATAAGATGATATGATAAAAGAATAATATAATAGTGATCGTATATTGCATTATGATGGTTGATGTTGCGGAGAAAGAAAGAAAGAAAGAAAGTTGAAATTTGCATAATATAGTTTAACCACTAACGGGTTAAATCTTATTATCCAATGCTGGAATCAATCCTCTATCCAGTAAAGGTGTTTTGGAGGAGTTTAGTAAATTTAAGGATGTAGTAGCCGTTGCACCAAAAGAAAAAAAACAAATTAAATGTGGACGTTGGGCAGGAAGTCTGGGTAAATTGGTAAGTATTACATATCCTACGCTGCCTAGTAAAATGATTCAGTGATTGATGTCTTGTTTTTCCTAGTTACTGAAATATCACATAAGATCTTACGAGGAAGCGACTAAGACCGTTCTCATGCCTCTTCTTGAACTTACCGAAAATGAATATGCGCAATTGTTAATTGACTTTGCTGAAGAACTGGATCAAAGTAATACGAGCCTAGGATGTTACCGTATTGTTGTAAATAAACGCGTGGATGTGAAATAGTAACAATTTACCCTATGAATATATACTTGTTTCAACGGCCATTTGCCTTCGATACAAATATTAACTAATAGTCGTATGATTTTTGTTAGCATATCAAACCAGACAATAAGATAATTTGCATACTAGTTAGTATGGGCGATACCGTCCACCAATTTCTTGGGCCGTGCATTATGGAGTTGTCATGGCACTGTACGTTCTTTCTTTGTCATAGTATTCAACCGTACGTGTAACAAATATAAAGAATTTCTTTATGATAAATGGCCAGCGATTCGTAATTATTTTGGTGTAACTGGTAATATCGAACCTTCAGATGACTGAAAAAAATAAATACTACGGTCTTATTCCTTATATACGTAATTTTACCTCATTTGATTATTGCAAACGACAACAATTTTAAGTGACACTGCACACTACAGTGCAGCTTAACGATTGATGAGTTAGTTTTACCGGCAGTAGCAGAGATCGATATGATGTCAACCGTAAGAATAATATCTGATTAAAGTTTAGCATGTGATAGTGTCAAAAATGATATGCACTGAGGTGTCAATACTAAACATATCGCGCGACGTTACAGAAGAGTAACTCCAAAGTGAATTTTTGTTGTTTCTCCGCGTATACCACGTAATTGTTAGAGAACATACGCTTTGCTGAGAATGACGGACATAAAGACGCAATAATGTTTTTAAAATTATCAACAAAACATGCATATTAGATTGCTAAATATACGTCATTTCTATAGTCATTTCAATAAGCCTTCGAATTTGTAAAGCATTGTGATTTATTATCCGACAATATTCTGTTGACTCGATAGAGTCATTATTACAATATATTAGATATGGTTGCAACATTATAATAATGGAACAAAAAATCACACTATTACATAAGTTACAACAGTTTGAAATATATTCATCAACCTATCGCTAAAAAGGAAATATAATAAAAGTATTGAAGCCTCTAGATGACTTTGATGCGTGCCCTGCCAACCAGTTTTGTGCCGCATATGTTTGTTCTTCAAAGATCGAACAAAATCAGTCCTTCCGACCTTCAAAGTGAGTTGAAAGGGTTGGTTTTAGTCCCGACGGGGATGATGGGCGTCAAGTCAATTCCGGCGCCTCCTGTTTTAACTATCAGTTTGCAGGGGGGGGGGGGACTTGTAACTCCAGTATTAAATTGTCCGTAAATGATAACGTCTGTGTTAAATTGGTAAAATGTGACGGTTCCAGATGCAGGACGAGCGGCAGACGGTCTAAATACGGCATATTAATATCCAACATCACCGTTAGCGCGTTTGACCGTAGCAGCGAGTGAAGGGGACAACACAACGAGAAGACAGCAGACAAGGAAGAAGATTGTGTGAATGGCGTTTTGCTTCATCGTTTCGTTTTGTTTAAGGATTAACTGTGTACTTTGTTTGTCAGAGCTTGGGTCGTTGAAGAGTTGATCAGGTTCGAGTCAACTGTATTAAATATCTCTGATGGAAGAAGATGACTCTTGCTGAATGTAAAATGCAGGCCTTTAATACACTAGAAAGGGAGGAGTGCCAAGAATATTTGCCTTCGAATCTATTTGCATCAATTTGCTATTTTTATCAACTGTTGTGGTTTTAGAATAAAAATACTCGGTCATTGTGCTATTTTTGCGTGGAGTGATAACTATGATAATTCGCGCATCTATATAGACACATTATTGTAATTAAACTATTTATTTTTAGAGAATTTCATAGAACAAACATATATGGTGCCACAATAACTCGACCATAATGCAATTAGATTGCGTCATCATTTGCAACTCTTATACATGCATGTTCATCGCACCAGCTAACGTTAAAATGACAATACTACTATTGTTAGAAACGTTAATTAGTAAAAAACATGTCACTTTTACCCTCTGTTTCGAGAATGGCATGGTCAACAACTAGCACACTAGTAAGATTTTGCAGTCCCTGTTCGTTCATGTAACTTTAATAAATCTGCAACTTGCACAATTTTCCATTCGAGTTTTCTAAGCATTAGCGTTAAATGGATCAGCGTTAAATGGATCAGCGTTAAATGGATCAGCAGACCAACTATATGTAACGCAACAAAGACAGTACATGAAATTATTATTTTTTTCATTGGTGGAGTGGATAATTTTACAATCGAACTTACAAAATAGGGTTTGAAATATATTCACTGACCTATCGCTAAAAAGGAAAACTAATAAAAGGTACAACGCTTAAACCGTCAAAGAACAAAAAAAATATTTTTATTCAGAAAATTGAAAGCTCTATGGGATGACTGTGATGGGCGCACTGCCAACCAGTGCACCGCATATGACATCGAGATTTTTGTCCTTGAAAGTTTGAAGAATCTTATTCGGAAGAGTGAATTGAAAGGCTTGGTTTGTAGTTCCGGCGATGTTGGACGTCAAGTCAGTTCCGGCGCCTCCTGTTTCAACTATCAGTTTGCAAGGGGGGAACTTTGTAACTCCAGTATTAAATTGACCGTAAATGAGAGTGTCTGTTGCGGTTAATTGGTAAAATGTGACGGTTCCAGATACAGGAAGAGCGGTTGTCGCCGTAAATACGGCATATCCAACATCACCGATAGCGCGTTTGACCGTAGCAGCGTGCGAAGGTGACAACACAACGAGAAGGCAGCAGACAAGGAAGAAGATTGTGCGAATGGCGTTTTGCTTCATAGTTTCGTTTCGTTTAAGGTGTCAAAGGAATAACCGTGTGTAAGAGCTTGGGTCGTTGAAGAGTTGATCAGGTTCGAGTCAACTGTATTGAATATCTCCGATGGAAGAAGATGACTCTTGCTGAATGGAAAATGCGGTTTTAATATACTAGAAAGGGAGAAGTCCCGTGGAGCCAAGAATATTTGCCTTCGTATTAATTTGCTATTTTTATCAACTGTTGTGCTATTTTTGCGTGGAGCGATAAATATTAATTTACACATCATTAAACAATCTATTTTTAGAGCATTTCATAGAACAAACATATATGGTGCCAGTCTGACATACAATATACTCGAACAAGGCAACAGGAACCAACTTTAATTTTTTAAAAGCTACCGTCCATAATGTATACTAATACAATTAAGTTAAACATATCGCGCATCATTTTGTATGCATTAACTATTTTTGCAGGATAGAGAACGACAATACTTTACTACTGTTAGAAAACATTAACTAGTAAAAAACACAATAGCATGGCCAACAACTAACACACTTGAGTTAATCGCACATGCGCATGTAGAAACATTTAGAACAATCAGTGTTAATTAATTAATACACGAAAATTTTGGGGAGGTGCTTATTTTCGGAGATAAAAAAAATATTTTTTTTTAGGGGGGGAGCTTATTTTCGGGGGGAGCTTATTTTCGGCATATGTAACGAAAATAGTAATATCATACTCTTCTCGATAGTGTACTGCTTGGCGTAAATGTAAGCTTAGTTACACTGATCCAAACTAGTGGGTAGCACAAGAAAAGGGAGCTGCAATATTAGGATCACCCGAATTTTTCATCAAATAAAATTTTTGAAAACGAAAACGAAAACAACTATCAACCAATCAAATGATTTGATCAACCCATGCAGTTCAGCGATATTTAACCAATTTCATGCTTGTACCGCCAACATCGCTACTGGGATGGTGCGGCAATGGCGATGGTCCTTGCATTGGTGGCAATAGAACAGGAGTGTAAACAGGGCCGCGCTGGTTCTGGTCGTTTTTCTCAGTCACACTCACTGGTTTTGGAACATCGCTTTTCTTTTCAATCTTGCCCAGATGGATACTGATGTCCTTGACTGTAAGCACTTGATGGTGCTGACGGCATGGCGTTAGCATTGTAGGGCAAATGATCTGTGGATATTTTGTAGATTGATTATACATCTGTGATGGAGGTTGCTGGGATTGTGGGAGATGAGAAGGCAATGTTTGTGCCGTAGAGGGGTGTGAATGCTGAGCTTGATGTTGAGTTTGAGTTTGAGAAACCTGTGTCTGGTGTGACGGTTGTTGTGATTGTGGGAGATGTCAGTAATTATCAAATAACATAATAATAGATACATACTAATACATTGAATAATCAACCTTTTTCCGAGTAATTCCATAATGCTTCAACGACCGCCATAGCGTAAGTATAGACACCACCTTCCCAGTACGTTGTTCCATCTCAGCAATCAACTCGTCTCTAACTTCCGATCGATTAAATTTTTAAGAATCTTCAATAAACAGTCTCGTACTCTTTTCCCCAGCACACACATTCTTTGCAACATATTACCTCCATGTCATCAACATCTAAATTTTTTCTTCTTCCCCGCGTGCCTGCAAAAGGATTATTGACACATCCCCAGACTTTATAAAGCCTCAAGACTCTGCCAACACTAGAGCGAGAAACGCTTAAAGCTCTCTTATCTTCTTATTCGAGTAACCGTCATGGTGAAGATATACTATTCGCGAACATAAGTCTTCACCAAGATTCTTTGGCGTCTGTTCACTGAAAGTAGTGTAGGTTACTTAGTTAGTCGTAATAATATGTGTATTTGTCTAATCGCTCATAATCGTTTATACTCGCTCTATAATTGCTCATAATCGTTTATACTCGCTCTATAATCGCTCTGTATTCGGTCGTTTCCACTTTCGTTTCTCAGGCATTGTAGCAACTACCTTACACTAAATAAAGTTGTTTCTTGTCCCAGAATACGCTTAGTAATCGTTCTCAAACACAAGTAAAAAGTTAGTGCTTGTTTTCGCAAGTTTTCGTCAACTTTCGCAAAAAAAAAAGTCATGACCAAATTCATGACTAGAATTTTTGAAAACAGCAAATAATTAATAGTCATAAGAGTTTTTTTTTGTTAGAATATCAAACCAGACAATAAGATAATCTGCATAGTAAGTTAGCTAATTTCTTCGTACATTATGGAGTTGTCATAGCACTGAACGTTCTTTTTTTGTCATAGTGTTCAACTGTACATGTGACAAAGCATAAATGCTGTATATAGAGAATTTCTTTATGATAAATGGCCCAGCGATTCGTAATTATTTTACCAATATAACATCTTAGTTGTTATTCTTTGTTTTTCTTACGGCTGACACCATATCGATCTCTGCTACTGCCGGTAAAACTAATTCATCAATCGTTAAGCTGTACTGTGCAGTGTCACTTAAAATTTTATTTTTCAGTCATCTTAAGGTTCGATAATTTGGTTCCTTTGTTGTGCATAGTGTGTACCCAGTCAGTTACACACATTTGATTAAAGTTTAGCATGTGATAGTGTCAAAAATGATCATAGTCTCTTTATCGACACTTCAATTGAACATAGTGATTTTGTGATAATATTTACATCCTTGGCAATATTAAAAATCGGGTTTAAGCCAATACTAACAACACGTCGCTGAAGAGTAACTACTACAGATAATCCAAGTAAATTTTTGTTGTTTCTCCACGTATAATTGTTAGAGAAACATATTACTTTGCCGTCATTTCTGAGTCATTTCAATAAGCCTTCGAATTTGCAAAGCATTGTGATTTATTATCCGAACAATATTCTGTTAACTCGATAGTCATTATTAGTCACGGTTGCAATTATAATGATGGATCAAAAAATCACACTATTACATAAATTACAACAGTTTGAAATATATTCACCGACCTATCGCTAAAAAGAAAAAATAATAAAAGTACAGCGTTTAACCGTCAAAGAACAAAAAAACTTTTTTTATTCAGAAAATTGAAGTCTCTATGGGATGACTGAGATGACTGAGATGACTGTGATGGGTACCCTGCCAACCAGTCTACCACATATGACATCGAGATTTTTGCCCTTGAAAGTTTGAATTGAAAGAGTTGGTTTTTAGTCCCGGGGGTAAGGAAGGGCGTCAAGTCGATTGGAGGCGTGGTTTCAACTATCAGTTTGCAGGGGGGGGGGGGACTTGTAACTCCAGTATTAAATTGTCCGCAAATGATAATGTCTCCAGAGTGATTGCAGGGGAGGAAAATACTCGGGCTCAAAGCCATTTATGAGTATAACCTATTCTTTGGTCACTCTAGTGCAAATTAATTTCATTCTTCTTTACTATCACTATTATCTATTTCTTCATTTTTATTTTCCTCATCTAAGTGAATTACATCTTTCTTCTTCTCTTCGTCGATCCAACGTTGGATTGCTTCAATAGTCTTTTTCCGCGGGTTGTTCTTCGAAGATAAAAGTTTCGTATGGTGGAAGCTGCGACAGCTTTTTCTTCAAGTAATTTATGAATTTCGAATGCCATTTTGTTAAATGAAAATTTAGGGTCCAATTCGGTTCTTTTATCGTATAATTGTCTCAGATCGTTCCACACCGTTTCGATATCTGGTGAATAAATTTTGTTCGCCGATGGTTCCATTATTAATGATTTTCTGGACTTCATATTCGTAATTAATATGGAGCTGGCTATTAAAAACCATGCCATTTATCAACAGGCCGAGAATAAATACTCCGAAAAGAATTCGCTTGTGAATGTAAGCATGTTATTAGCGAAAGTTGACAGATTTGTTTTAACAATGTATTGCTTCAACGATATTTATTGCGTTGTGGTTAATTTTTGAAGTAAGTTAACCGGTGTTGTTTTTATAATAAATATTCGTTTGTTCATTAGACAAACGCGAATTTCTGCGCATTGATTATCATTGGTCACATTCTGCATGCAGGGGAACAATAATTACATTGTGAAAATGTCTAGAAAGTTCCTAATAATACAGTGCCGTCTCAAAAGCACGGACCACCCCTTTGATTTTTAATCAATTATGAAGAAATCCACAACCATGCGTCCTATAGTCATGGAATTTATACCATTGTTAGCGCACATTATAGATAACATGTCTGCAAAATTTTATTGTAGGTTAAATAGTAGAATGTTAAACTTACTTAGAGCACATTTGCATGCTACCAAAAATTAGTAAATAGAATTTTGCGATATCAACGTTTAGAATTTTCCCAAAAAACAATTTACTTATTAATATCTTATAATTTTACATTCATTATAAAGAGCGTAAACAGCGCTACAAAATACAAAAAAGTTTTTGCGAATAGCTTACTTAATTACTGAGTTATTGAATTTTAATACAATATAAAAATTTTTTGATTCAACACATAATTGAATGTAAAAAGCAATTATAATATTCATCAATACTTAGTTGCATAGCCTTTAGCCTTTATAATTGCTTTTACTCTGTTATCCATGCTTAAAATAAGGTTTTGATATATACTAGTTGGGATGTTCTCCCACTCTTCTTGAAGAAATACAGCCAACTCACTCTC
>CAJVPI010001759.1:0-10015 GCA_910592345.1 Paraglomus brasilianum
TATCTGTATTACTAAACTAAAATTAGTGCCGATCATGGGTTTGTTTAACTGCGGAGGAAGATTTTATCATGTGACTAGCTTGGCAATCTATTGTCACAATTATGGCTGGAAGTATTTGTTATAAATTCTCTACACATCTTTGGCATAATATTAAGCCGAACCAGCCTTTGCCAGATACGGTAATAACCATCTTGAGGCGTTTAGGCAGCGTCACCGATGACGCACCGACTTCGTCGTAGTATCCCTCAACAATCCCGCTATGGTATTTACATGGGCGCGGTCCTTAGAATGAGAATACAGAATCACCCGGACAATTACTTCATCCGGAGTAGGAAAAGCCGGCCAAACGTCACCGGCGTTATGCACAATATTTCGTGCAAATGGAACCTCCGCGCGGAGATTAACTGATCGAGGGTCGACCTTAAACCCACGGACAAATACTGACTTAATACGGCGATCTGGCAACACGTGATTTGCCAATGGCGTGGACAAATCACAGAACTTCGTTTTTCATGAGGGTTTTCTTCCTTGATTGTAGACTTCTCTCATAAGAGAGGAAATGTTGGTCGCTTACTGTGAATCCAGAAAGCTCGGAGTAAAGACGGCTAGGTAACGTTTTGGATGGCCATCTTCTATGGGGACCATAGTATGTTTGTTCGATCCTTACCAGATTGCCTGATAAGCTATTGCATCCTTATTATACTTGCAAGATCTTTATCTTAATACTTCAAGTAATTATCATTATTTTATACCCGTAATAGACGATGTCAATTTGACTTGGCTTTATGTCGGTGATTTCCGAGCAAGGAGCCCCATTTACAGCCACAACTCTAGTTGCGATCAAGTTGTCAATTGCTGGATGATGCTCTAAATGTTCTGAAGTAAATTTCAATAGTGTAAGACTTTATTTCGAAGGCACTCTCCAAGATGTGCCGAAAAAAAATTTTATTTCCCCTACGTGTTTTGATTGAAATCTATACCAGAAAAACGTAGAGAGCAAGTTGTGCGTTCCCTTGGTCTAATTCATGTGTTTATTATAATAGTGTGTTGGAAGCTCACAAAAAAAATGAGAAGAGTGGCGATTGGCGTGTGGTTAGTCTTCAATGTTGGAGTATGCTTTGATTATGACATCTCCCATTCATACTTGTGCGTCATGCTACTTTATGACTTTTGTGAGCATGGTACCCAATAACATCCCCAATGGATCACAATAAAAGTACTGTATGTACAATATGGGAGCGGTCACTTTTACTTATGCCCTTCAATCGCAAGATTTACTTTTTGTCTTTATACCCAATGTAGACATTAATATGCTTTTTTAAAATAGGTCGTATTTATCATATACTCTATGGGCGATTGCGCGATTAGGAAAGATTGGCAATTGATACGATGACATATAATTCCCATCCAAAGACAGTAGTGACGAGAACAACAGACAGCTAATCATTACGGGATGAAGCCCAACTCTTTCTCATAATGCCGAAGACGAATACCAATTAACTTAAGGACTGAGGTCATTTAAATGACAATTTAGATACGTTGGCAATAGTAACAGTGGCAACACAAATCTCTGACGTCCAATGAAGATTATCTATTTGAAAGCTGAACGCAGCATGAAGGAGCGATTACAAATTGTATGGATTTGACATTACTTTGGTTGTTCTCTGAAATCAAGTTGCGATACCCCGTATTTTACTCTTGCTAATGTATATCTGTATTAGACGACAATAATTCGTATGAAGTATACAATTCGAGCGAAGCGGGGAGTGAGGGTGTAGTAGGAGATTGAGTGGAGCGACGCCTTTCTGCTGCTAGTATTACAGTGTAGCTGTAAGATGCAAATTTGGATCAACGCGATTTTAGGGATCACTGTTACGACACTTATATTCGACCTGACATTGCAGCATCAAGGAAACGGCAAGTAGGTCGAGATGTGTGTGTGTGGGGAAGTGTTATGCGTAATAGGATATCAGGATAAAAGGGATATACCTGCGAGGAAGTTGGAGGAGAGAGGGCCGTATACTATCCCATTATTATTTACAGAAATTAATGGAAAGACAAGACTATACTATTACCGTTGTGTTATTCTCATACTATTTATTCTATCCGTATATGAGAACGAATTTGAATTCTTAATCGGTGGGATGATGTGAGGTACCATCGGCATTTTCATTGCTATTTACGCGATTCGAAGCATGAGATATGGAAATGGGATCCTATCCGAAATGATGACGTGCATGTTTCGAAGATCGAAGAAGACGGTCTAATTATCGTTGGCGTCATCAAACGTATAAGTGACGGAAATTATCGCTCCACTGTTGCCAGCAATAGATCGATGATGACAACGTCAGCTGATCTTTCATGTTTCCCGTTTCTGTAACCGGAGCTTATAATAAAGCGGTGAACTGTGAGCAATATAGCAAGGATATATTGACAGTAGATACGTCCCAGCTTACACTCAGATTCTACAAATGTACGTGGACCGTAGATATAGAATTCCAATGATGACAGCATGTTTATCCACTCGTTACTAGAATGTTTAGGGTTTTATTGATATTACATATATATTGTAGGCTTGAAGTGTACCATCAACAGAATGATCATTTGAGGAAGACCATTAGTTTACTTATTTGTTGGAATGTTATCATGCTATATTCTTGCTATTATACTGTGCTCTGTTGCTAACAAGAAATGGTGCCAGCAGGTGAGGAAGTTGGCGTGCGCGTAAACGTGAATGAAATGTTTTTACTTTTCTTGTTCATCTTTAGCAAAATTCATCCTGTTAACGCATCAACGTCCACGCCCATAATCCTTATGCAAATCTCCCGTATTCAAAGGCATATTTGACAATGTCATTGCATTGTAATGCATTCTCTAGCTCCTTTATTGTCCAAATTGGCATGTCCATTGCGATATCGTATTTACACGACACAACCGCTGTCAAGGTGGTCATATGCAATTCCGTGTGCAAACTTTTTTGACGAGTATCTTTTGAATGTGGTAAGGAAATTTTTCAACGATTTAGTTATCCACCCAGATATTTTCTTGGCGGGCAACGTGCTCTGATTTATAATATTTGAACTGGCTCTATTATACTAATATGATAAATAGTCGATTTGATTTTCCTGCTCTGGTAAATGTTGGTCTCCAATTTAGCCTGATTGGCGATCTCGCTCATAAAAGGTACTTCAACTATTTTGTATACAGTACCAACGGGTCTCTAGGCATTGTATGCTGTAGTAACTTCTGTGGTGATTAGAAGATTTACAGCAATGTTGCAAGAACATAGATAATAAGTGAGCATGAATGTCGATTCCCATATTTGTCTTCGAAACCGATACGCGCTATGCTGATTATAAACATATACTAATACGTATGGACCCATTCAGCTATTGACCGAGAGCTTCAACATATCATTAAATTACATTAAATTATTATGGATTCGAGGCTCCTCACGGTGTGAGGAAACATCATACTTGTGGAGCCCATCGGAGGACTGATGTTGGAAGACTTACCATTAATGAATTGATAGGAAAAGCGCGAGATACGGTAGAGATGAAGCAGGTGGCGATAGTTTCATAACTATAGTTCATTGGCCGTGAGTGTTGGTCGATCATTTGGAAACTTAGAAAGACAGAGTAGCGTGTCTTATTTATTTACTATTATTATTATGACGATCTGTGTGGCACAGACCAAGTAACATACAGTATATAACTCTCGGTTAATCCTTTGTATTCGTTACCGAATCTTTCGTTGTGCGATTTGTTGCGGATGTACAGATGATGGCCACCTTTTCTGTAAGTTCGACCAAGGCTTCGGTCGACTGCGTGCGAAAAGAAAAGTATGAGTATATAAAAAAGCAGACAAGTTCTAATATTGAATGCACGTTATTATATACTTACCAAGTGAGCAAACGTATATTTTTTCTCTACATTTTCCAGTTTCATGGCGCCGAAATCGCTAACAAGCTGGCTTATGGAATCAAATGTTTTGTGTAGTTCATTGAACTCTTTTGCCATTCTTTTGCACTTTGGACAAATACGTGGTTTTCTTGGCGGTTGTTGACGTGGCTTCCGAACTTTCATTATATATTCTTGACCAGTGAAATCCGGGTTTGATTTCCGATTTCTTGGTGGGTTCGTTTTCTCCATTTAGACGCAGCTGAATCCTGCATTGTCTCTTATTTATATGTATTCGGACAAAGGAATAACAATACCCGATTTTTTTGTTGGGCAAACAAATGGTGTTACTTTATTGTGAATGGAACAAAGGTTCGGAAACTAGACATTCGACATTAGAACCTTTTTCGCTCACCGTAGTAAGATATAACGCCATAAACATAAGTCGTATGTGCCATACTAATACCTTCTCCAGTTTGGCTTAATTGTTACTAGAATAGTTTTAATGTACGTCAGTGTATTCATTTATACTCGAGAATAAATCTTTCCGAATCCCCGAAAGTTGGTTTGTTTATTTCAAATGACCCCTTATTTTCATCGTTAACAGCAAAGATGTATGTTGCTTGTCAACTAAAGATTATTAATAGTTTCTATATTTCTCTTCACAAAGAGAAGCCAATCACGGAGTACTCAGCAGCAATCATCCAAATATGAAGTATAAAACAGTCTTTTCTTAAGTTGTAGATTTGGAAAGCACACACCCCTGGTGGAGAGGATACCTTAATACCAGGGTCTAATAATTTTCAGTCAGCTACGTCAGTTTTAATATCTGATAAACAGATATTTGCAAGAGAGGCTTGCTTCTTCTTGCGTTTTTATGACTGTTACATTAGATACCATTTTTGGGTACCTATTATGGGGTGCATTACATATTGGCGAGTAACCCTTGGGTATGTACACTGTAAAAGGATAAAAGAACGATTGTATAATCCCAAGCTCAGCATACGTTTCGTATTCTTGATGATGGATATTACCTATGCTATTAATAATCGACTGACAAACTTTGGCATATGTAGGAAAGTAGACCTCGTTTCCTCTTTTTATCTTGTCTTCTCTTCTCTATGATTACGTATCTTCACGGTTTATATTATCTTTTGTTTATAGATAGTGATAACATTTTAGTGACTGTATATACAGCCACACGATGCAATGACTGCCACCAAAGCAATTAGAATCGATAATAATAATGACACGCTATATTAATATACGCAAACTAACAACTATTAAAAATTTCCAGCGAAATAAACAACGCATTCATAACTTTTGTAGTTGGGGAAATGCAGGCTTTTATTGATTCTTACAAAGAATTTTGAAAAAAAAAAAATAATGTAGTGAAAATATCATGAAAACAAAAAACCTCTTTGAGACAACAAAATAAACAAGGTGTGGTTGTTTAGTCTACAGATTCGACATGACGTGATAGAGCCTCTGCGAGAAATCTATGTATGCGTAGAAAGACAGGTGGTAAGTCTATAGATAACATATATAATTTATTTACGCTAGTTTATAACATACCGTTATATCGTGAATGGTAGCAGCGTGTTTAAGCAACGAAATACGACGGTTAAGAATGTTAGCGATTCGAAGAGCCGATGTTTAACGTAATACATGCCGTAGAGACGGCGACGAAAGGAGTTTCCATGAGGATCCTCGGGCGTATGAAGTAGGAGTGTAAGGACGTATTAAAGTAATTTCATATTATCGTTTTACTTTTGATAAGTAGTCCCTACCGAAGTAGGACGTTCACGAATGCAAAATAGACCACTGCTTTTATAAGAAAATTTTTGCGTATAAGATTCGAACTATGCATTATAATATATATGAAACTGTTTAGCTGTAGCTGTAACAGCTTAACATATATGAACATTGCCTAGACAAAGTGATTCAAGATTCCCATGATGCAAGCCATTACTAGGCTGTCCTGTAGTTCTTGGCGGCAATATTAACATCTGCAGTGTAAACTGTAAACTTTTGTCGATCACATGTCCCATTTATTAGCAAGCAGTGGCGTTATCGTTATTTAAAATGAAGGTCATCGAACAACAATCTTGTCTATTTGTCGCTTATAACCTATTAATAGGGGTTGATAAAGTCTTGAATCCAAAAGTCTGTTTAAACAGGGGTTCCCTCCATTACCCTTATTTTCTTAATATTATTAATGAACTTTTTTTTTTGAAACAGAATCCTGTTCAATCTGCAAATTACAACCCAAATTCTTGTTGAATGGCATCAATTTTCAGGAGTAATGCGTTTATTATTCCTCTTAAAATAGATCTTTTGTAACAGAAATCCTGTTTACTTGCTGACCATTTTGGTTTTTATGGCGTTTGTCATTCCATGTATTCGTTAATTTTCACAAGCAAGTACGTTATCGGTTACCAAACATGGCCTAATGAACAAAAATTTTCTGTTAGTCCGCAGCTCGTAGAACAAGTTTGCTCAATAATGTTTCTTTTCATTCATTCATTCATTCATTCACTCATTCATCACATTTTCAGAAATTGATTAGACAAGAATTTAAGTTATATGACGAGTATTCCACTTGTCGTTTGGTCGAACAGGATCTCTTTTTATAACAAACCCCACCACACAATCAAGGGAGTAACGGTAACACAAATTATGTACCACATATACAATTTATATTGATATTGAGCAATTTCTACTTTAATTCTATTAGTAATAGCTTGTATACTACACGCTAAATGAGTTCACGTTTAGCTGCTTTCTGATATAATTCGCCTGCTTTTTGATAATTTTTTTCAACACCAATCCCAATATTATAACACAAACTAAGTGTAAGTAGAGCAAGAAAATAATCTTGTTCGGCAGCATTTTGAATCAACTTGGCCGCTTTTCGATAATCTTTTTCTATGCCTATTCCTTCCAAATAACACATCCCAAGTCTATATTGTGCTTTAGCGTAACCATGCCTAGCAGCTTCTTGTAACCATTGAAGTGCCTTTTGATTACTTTGTTCTATGCCAATTCCATAATAGTAGCATTTACTAAGTTTGTATTGTGCAGGAATGTAACCTTGGTTAGAAGCTTTCTGATAAAAGGTGATTGCCTTCCGATGATCTTTTTCAACTAGAGTCCCGCTTTGATAAAATTTGCCAAGACAATAATGTGCCTTGGAGAGTCCTTGTTCAGCAGCCTTCTGGTATTTCTCTATAGCCTTTTGATTATTTTTTTCCAGTCCAATGCCCTTCTTGTAACACTTACCAAGAGCATATTGTGCAAAAGCATGCCCCTGGTTGGCTAGTTTTTGATATAATTCAATAGCAAGTTTCACGTCTTTTTTAACGCCAATGCCATTGCAATAACATATAGCGAGATTAAATTGTGCATCAGTAAATCCCTGTTTCGCCGCTTTTTGAAATAAACTAAACGCAGTTTGCTCATTTCTGTCTACACCGAGTCCATGCCGATAGCACCACCCAAGGTTATACTGTGCAAAAACATTTCCTCGATTGGCAATTTTTTTATAAAGCCGTACTGCTTTTTGATAGTCTACGGTAACGCCAGTTCCAAACTGATAGCACAGGCCGAGTCTATAGTGTGCAAGGGCGTGGTCCTGTTCAACGGCTTTTAGATACAAGGCGACGGCTTTGAGATCATCTTTCTCTATCCCTATTCCTTTTTCGTAACATAGGCCAAGATTATATTGTGCACTGTCCAAGCCTTGCATAGCAGCCTTTTGATACAACTCGAATGCCTTGTAGACATTTTTTTCAATCCCAGTTCCGTTATAGTAACATACGCCGAGATTATACTCTGCAACAGCGTAACCTTGTTTAGCCGCTTTTTGATATAACTCGACTGCTTTCTTATCGTTCTTTTCTACTGACGTTCCATTGTTATAGCATACGCCGACGTAACATTGTGCAACAGGATGACCTTGATTAGCGGCTTTGTGATAAAATTTAAATGCTAATTGATCATTGTTTAATTCTTTATACCATCGGCCAAGCATTAAAGCTTCCATATTTTGAAGGAGGTCAGAGGAAGGGGGGATTCTGTAGAAGCGTTAATATTATACGATTAATGTATGACACAAGCGTAACGGATGTGGGGCATTATGTATTTAAGCGTATTTGAGGGGATCGTATGTTATACCAATCGCGTGTTTGAATGTTTATTTCAAAAAAGGTTGATAACCATTTTATTATGGGTATGCAAAATCATTGGTGCTCTGCAAAATCATTGGTGCTCTAAACCACAGGCTAAAAAGTTCTCATTGTTATATTTAGTTACGTTTGTCAAAGTTTTCGGTAGCGTGGGATATTTGACATTGAACAAGATAGGGATATGGGAAATCTTTGTTATGACACGAGTCAGTGTAAGGTGATGCATGTAAAAATGTGGTAACAACAGATTTGTCTAATGATGATAAGAGACTTGTACATATATATTCTAGCCACCTGGCATCTGTGCAACAACCTATAAATTAATGCGATAAATTTAACCTTTGTTGAACTAGAATAGATAGTGACAGGATTGTTGCTTCCTGCTGGTATATTAGGATTGTGTAGATCTTACTTTAATGTATTGAATGCGAATCACATGCTAAAGTTTCCTTAACTTATTAATGTAGTTAGAACATTATGTTCTTCTATATATAACAACAGTTTATTTATTCGTTGTTTTTGAACAACATATTTAGAAACATAGACAAAGATTAATTTAGAAGTAAATGGAATAATGATACACTTTTCCTTCGTGGTTTTCTTGGGGTGTTAAGATTGACTGTAGACTTCTTTGTATCACGTGAGAGAACAAAAGCCGGCTAATACTAATCCTTGGCGGAGATCATATTTTTGCGCTATACGTCGTAGAGCGTCTGTCGATCGAAGATTAGATAGACATGATATATCAATATCAATTTATGGTTATAATTTATTTATAAACCATGATGAATTGGGTTGATTATTTATCCATTTCTTAAAAAACTTGTCATACAAATCATACCAATAATGTGCAGCATACTCGAAGAACTAAAGGAAAAAACTTTTTTTTAATAAAGCCATAACTGGTAGACGACAATTCTACTAGTTCATCTTGTAATGGTTCACCCCTGGAAGACGTTGGGGGGGGAACCCTCTGACGTTAATTTAATGAGAACAAAACCAATAGAACTTAATATTGCTACGGTCAGATGGAAGAGGACGACGAAGTCCCACCGTGAAACTTGTAATAAACTTAATCTAATTATAGCTTGTTTTTATGAAAATTTGTAACATCCGTAACATTAGTTACGACTCCATGCTATAAGAAAGGGCAAAGTTAACGAATGAACGTTGATTGAGTCAACGATTGACTAGCTCATCCATCGTCGCTGGAGATGGTAAGATTGGAATAATGTATCGCAACATAGCCAATTGGTGTTAGGAATGTACCATTCTAATGGCATATTCACGTTACTCAGCTGTTCATTCTTTTCTTATGCAATAATTCTATATGAATTATCTCCACCTCCAACTAGGTAATAAACCATTATCACGATAATACTCTTTATCGTCAATTTGATTGTCAGTATGCTACTTACATTATAGCTTTTATATTGTTGCAGTCACCTGATTACTTAAATACAATAGAATAATGCCTCCATCTCTACATGCAGCGGCGCATCGGCGGCAATATACAGTAGAGTATTTGATCGTGTTTAACCACGCGATCATATATTTCACATTCAGATCAGCCAATTTTACTCAATTACTCGATCGATAAGACAGCTACAGTTGGTTTGTGCTGACAGTAATAATAATAACCACCACACCATAGTTTTTTTTTTCAAAATAGGCGATTAATATATATTGTAATCATACTGTATAATACGCATAAAAAATTTAGGAAACTATATACAATTTTACACCAAGTCAAAAATGGTCCAGTATTTTTATCCGACAAATAAAGAGGTTTGACCGAGTTTTTAACTAAATAAGTAGTTTATATTTATTTTTCTATCTAGTGTAATTTAGTATATACAGTGTGTAACAAAAGTTTTTGGAATTTTTTATTTACTCATTTCTCAACAACCACAGCACAAAACTTAACAA
>CAJVPI010001760.1:0-10006 GCA_910592345.1 Paraglomus brasilianum
GCAGAAGTCAACAAAGCCTTTTCTTTGGTAATATCTTCAACGAGACATAAACAAGCTGATAAAAATATGTGGACCATGATAAACAACGCGTTTCTTGTCTATTATGCAAAATATTTTCGATTCCCCGAGGGCAATTTTTTTCGTCACACACTGTATACGCTATACATATAAAAATATACTCTCATATTCTAACCCAGATACCTGTTATATGTGAGATTAATAATAATAATCATTTTTCTTATGGTTTACTAGTAAATTTTAGAACAGTCTCGTGGCTTTTGGCAGGGGAGTGTACATGCACTAAATAATTATTAGGAGAATTTTCTACCATGGGGCGACTTGCAAAAGAATTATTAACAGATATTTATTTAATAGCTATTATTGTAGCTGATCAAAAATTCATTTATCGTTTTTTGTTTCATTATTTTCATTGATTTTAAACTAATGTAATAATCTGCTTGCAAGCATTACTGCAGTTTACTATTGCAATCCGTAATTCAATACTATCATTAAACTTTATCATAGTCAACATGCACATCTGATGGTTTTCTAACTGAAGGTGAATCATATCCCATCTTTGTAACAAAATCAGTAAGCCTTTTTTATTTTCAGAATAGAGAATCGATATTTCACAAGTAATCAAAACCGTTTGTTTTGATGACGATGAGTTTTTACCTCGAGACCTAACAGCGTAATTGTGATAAAGTTTTCTTCGACCGCTCCGCGTATTACATCATTAATACTACTTCTGTTGTTATTGGTCCTTCAAAGCCTAGTTTACTGATCGTTTGTTGAACATCTTCCATTTCTGTTTCGATTTCGCTATGACATATATGGTTCTCTTATGTCTGCGTACTAGTTAACTTTGATAGAATGTTAGCTTTCTGCTAACAAATTGTTAGAGAATTTCTATCAATTCCATGTAGTGGACGAGGGATTTTATGCCTGTGAAACTTCTCGATCCTCGGAATTTCTTAGACTGGTGTCCGCTGTTGTCTTTTCGGTTAGAGTATCAGTATTATGCCATGCACGTGTGCTTCACGGGACACTTTTCTTTAGCAAATTTTAAATATGCCGAGTATACGCTATACTGATACCCTCTAACAGTAAAGCGTTTTATACTAAAAGAGCAGCCGTAGACTTAGCTTGGATATAAAATCTTACACTGTTGACAGAAAAATCTGCTATTATCACGTTATCAGCCAACCCAATCTCATCGGTCCTTGTATAGAGTTACTTGCCTCTTCCATTAACGTTACCATTTAGTATCACTCTCTTAAACCGACACGGCTTTGAGTGAAGACTCATCTGGCTCAGTTCACGTTATTTGACCGACTAAGAAAACAGATTGTATTATTGATGCTAATGATGACTATACTTTGAGTAATAATTCTTCTGCTCTCCGTGATCGAGTGGCTGCTTTAATGGCTTTGCCAGAACGAGGCATTTCTTCACTGACATCAACAACAACGCCATCAGAATCATTCGCTGGTTATAGATACGGTTAATAACGAAATTCCTCTCTCTGATTTATGTGTGGTCGCACTGTGTAAACCAAGTGAAATAAGAGTACTAGCTCGATCCAATAATAACGAATTGTGTGTTGGTCCGTGCATCCAACAGTGAGCGCAGTTGATATTGCACCTTTACCAGTCTCGTAACAGCAATACTAATACGATTTTCACCAATTTGGTTTTGTAAATATTACATACGAAGAAAAAAGCATTTTTAGCATATTAAGGCGTAATATAATAACTAAACATGTATATTGAAGTACCTGCGTTGCAAGATCGTAAATAGGTCATTGTATTTGGGGAAGATAACGTATTTTCTTTCCAAAGTAGAAGAATGTTTTGCTTGTTGCATTTGACCATTGAATTTTCGCATATAGAGATTGAACGTAAATATTAACGAAAATAATAGAACGGGGGTAAAATTAGGAATGGGATTTGGGTATTATGATCGATGGTTTATTTATCGCCAGTATTATTAAGAATCTCTATCTTTAAAATATCACTTGCAAGGGTTTTCTGGCCAATACAAAGCCGCTTCGGACATTATGTACATTCGGCGGTACATCCGGCTGTACATTCGGCACGGTACATTCGGCGGTCTTGTTTTCTAATTATTAACTCATTCCTATAACTTGCAATTTATTGACTGGAGAACCAGGGGGAAATATTTTTAACAGAAAAGAGCACAAACAATAAGGAGTAGCTGACTAGCATTCCCGATGGCGTAACTGAAAGCTTTACATCGGATTGTATTGCGTTGAGCGTACCTCAGCTTCGAGACCCAAAACTAGCTGCTTCTTTGAGTGTAGAAAACTTAGCCAAGTAGTCTTGGCTTGGGTAATCAATTGATAACCAGTATTATAGATTTCCCAGTGTGATTTTACAACTGTTTCACCCTTCAAGTCTTGTGAATAAGTTTTCTATTTAATTCTTCCAATAAAGTAGTGTTTCCTATAGTGATAGTCATCTATTACAATGCGTGATGAGAGGGTATCACAATATTAGAAATATTGAAGTCTCTTGTGAAATTTCGAGCCTATACTTTCTTACAGTGTTTGGAGAGCCAGCAAAAAGCTTTCTTATTGCATGGTCAATTGTATAAGTAGTTTCCATCGTACATACTTTAAAAGTCGTTGATCGGCTAAAATAACGTTCAGAAACACACAAAACGTTTAATGGCCAAAGTTTAATATTTGGAGACACAATTTTGGTATCACCAATTACTAAACAATAATGCTCGATATGGTTGGTCCTGAGTTTCACTTTCTGCCACATAAAAATCCGGAGTGTTTATTCCGGTGGAAATTTTTATTACTATCAGTTGATCAAGAGCAAATTATAACTCGGGGAATTGATCAACGGTTTCCCGAAATTTCTTGCGAAACGCACACACCAATGTAAACAATGCCTGTGCGATATAGGGAGGCTCTTATTAGCTAAGTTTATTACCGTGCGCGCGACCACAATCTGCAATAGTTACTGCCAACTTGATAATATATCAATTGGGGGAGAGCTTAGCTATGACTTTTGGCAATTTGATTGGGGGAATGCTTCAACACAACTCGGGGAAGTTGCCCGATAAGTCTCTTTCCTAGAACGGGAAGAAATTTATCCACTGCTCGAATGAATTGCTACAATGTCCAATATGGTAATGGTAACTTGAGTGTTGGTTTTGTCAAAACGCTCGAATCGTTTCATAACAATATATTACAGTAGCACAACATTTGTGCATGATGCAATTCGATCGCATTTGTTGTCAACATTGATTTTTAGCAAGCTCGACGCAATCATTCCCTTTACACGATGGTCTTTTTGCGAATAAAGAGGACTAGCGAACCTTGGCAGTGCGTGGGATGTGTCCTCTTATTGACCCTATTAGGTGATGTGGAAGACGTTGATTTGAAATGGGGTAATGCAATCAACCCTGTTACTCGTACGATCCATGCAGCCGTACCAAGCGATCGAAGATCTTTTAATATAATTCGATGGATGGAATTATATGTTTAAATAGAAAAACCGTCTCTTATTTGCACATACACAATCCCGATTATCACAGTTGTGTAAGTAGCCGAGCCTGGACAAGTACTAGTAACGTCAATCTTGCGGGTGAGTTTATGTCAATCTGATACTCATCGAATCTGAAAAAGTGATCAAGCTCTATTATTAAAGTTTTGTTTATAGGCTCGATACTCGCTCAGATATCCTGCCTGCTTATACTGGTTTTGTGACACTGCATCAATAGTAGATTTCTCGTCCTTTATTAAGAAGGTTGTCATACGCCCAGACATTAGTACCTGTCCCAATGAGCAGTGTCCTCGCTATAGCGAATGACACAAATAAATACGCACGCAGTTAGTTGTATATAAATTTTGTCTAGCATGATATATGATATAGTAATACGGATTTAATATATATCAGCGTTAAAACCTTTTTCCTCACTTTTTTTTCGATCTCAACTTAACCCTTTATATAAGACTCTTGCCAATTATTTGTTTAAATCTGAATGAATTGCTAATTGGGGTATAGCCCCTTATTACAGTGATGGATAGTGTTACAATCACTATATCGCTAACTTATTATTGTGCATTAACATAATAGGCTTAGTCATTGATTACCTAATCAAACTAATGTCTAACCTCCCCCCCCACTAATTTGTGTACACGGATTAGATTGGAACGACCAACAGGTTGTATAAACTGGGTTGACGGGTTAATCGCCCACTAATCGACGACATGACTTTTTGACATTGCATTCAATTGGCTATAATAGTCTCTGTTAATAGATAGTAAAATCAGTCTCGCTCTCTAACAAGCGTATTTTGAGGATCTGCAAGAGTTTCTTTTTATGTCCATACCAATGAAACCAGTACATTGGAAGCACGTGTTAGAATGAGAGATATGTGGATTTCATACATGCCACACGAAACACACCTTGTATGGGATGGGGATTTCGAACACAAGGACTTTTATCGGAACAGTCATGTTGCCAATTAGGATTTAAAATTCGTTCAAATTGGTCTCATGTCCGAAATCACTAATAGAAATGGGAATAGATCAATTCAACTACGCCCACTATATCCTGTTTTGTACATTCTCATTGGCCGCGTATTTATATGCGTTAGATTAATTCGAATATTGAATGTTGGTTAATGAATCAATTGGTCGAGTTAAAATGTGAATAGGGGGAAGCGTTGCCAACTGTGTAACAGATGAAATTTCTTTTTTAAACAGTACGTAAGCTAACAATAACCAATAGATTCTTGATAATTTATATAATCAGCGTGACACATGGTACTTTTTTTTTTTTTATTGATCCAAATTCGTCAAAAACAAAAGCTTGAGCTTGGACCAAATCCACATTCGACCAATTGGACCTCTCTGATCAATTTCCATCTTGTCATGTTATGTCCAACAAAGGAAATCTTTACGGCTAAGGAACCCAATATTTTTGTATTAGCCGATTGCTATGGGAAATTAATGTACCGTGACAGCTATTCCCTTCAAGGGCAACAGACACTAGGCTGAAGATCGTGATGGAAAGCTCCGTCTACCCCAACCCCGATTCAGCTAATTTTTACTCGTCCACAGAAACGTGCGCGTTTGGGAATTTTAATCCCGAGTTACATACCCGTGCGACGATCGTAACCAATCTTTCCTTGTTCACTGCAACCGTTACATATCCTATTGCACGTGATCATTATCAAGAACAAATAAAGTTTGGACTGAGCACGCACATTTTCTCCACTTTTATACCAAGTTTATTTGGAAAAACCTGGATTGTTTGCTTGCTACGCGAAATTCTCTTATAATAATCAATAAACAAGATAAGCATATCACTTTTAGTCACACTATATACTGCTTGAATCCAAAGAATGTCCAACAATAATAATTCGGGTGGTCCCGACTTTGTAAAGAAGCTATTCAAGTACGTTTATTCTACTCTCTCCTGAACAACCTTTCATGGTGAATGCTCGTCTGTTTCATAGAGCTTTCGTAACTCGTCCGTGAAATAAAAAAAAAAGAGAGAGAAAAAAAAAAGAGAGAAAGAGAGAAAGAGAAAAGAGAAAGAGAGAGAGAGAGAGACACACCCACACACACCCCCCACTACAGTGATTAGCATGCGCGGAACATAGTGTCGGCAAATGGGCAACAAATGGTTTACTGACTCGCAATAATTTGATTTGTCAATTGTATTTATTAGGATGCTGGAAGACAATTCCTACGAAGACATTGTCTCTTGGGGTGTCAACGGCGATAGCTTTGTTGTAAAGGTAGTAAAAAACACAAACAGAAAACCGTCTTTCGTTTACATTCCCCCATGTTTCAGAATTACTAAAAAAAATTCCTCGTTGCTTACAAAAAGGAAATCGACGCCTTCACAAAAGCCATTCTTCCGCGACACTTTAAACATTCCAACTTTGCGAGTTTCGTACGTCAACTGAACAAATACGATTTTCACAAGATTCGAAGTTCGGATGATTCACACTCACCCTATGGCGAGCAGGTACGTTTAATCTTGTGGCTTAAGGCAAACTTAACGCAAATGCACTAATAACATTTTATCATGATCCAGGCATGGGAGTTTCGGCATCCAAAGTTTCAATGCAATAAACGAGAACAGTTGGAAGACATTAAGGTATTTACCACAGATGCCGGATTACACATGTGAGGACGACGCTTACGGTTTTTTGCTCATACTTTTAATAGAGGAAAACTCCAACCAGTCGAAGAGCTCCTGCATCGACGGCAGCGACAGACTCTTCAACTAGCACCCAGCTGATCGAACTCCAGAACCAGATTAATACATTGACAAAGTTACAGGCTAACATGGACAATCGTCTGGATGCCTTGCGCAAAAGTGTGAGTGCTCAAGATTCAATATTACAAACTCTTTTACAACATCTCGTCAATCCAGATACCGGTATGTCAATTGGTTTTTTAATCCCAAGTGAGGTTTTTGGTTTCCTGCATTTGCATCGTTTCGTCGTGTCGTTGACGTTTTCAAGAAAAACTTACAGGCGCAAAACCGTTTTCAAACCCGACGCCAGAGAGCAATCCGATACCTATACCACCACAAACGCAAAAACCTGATGTTGCTTCGTTGGGGTCGGTAGTCGTAACGCCACGTCCTCAGCCTGCAAATGACTCTCGACAAGTTGTGCGAGGTCGGACTACTGAGTGGTCGGTGCCGCCCAAAGTTTTACTGGTTGATGACGATGCTGTTTATCAAGACATTGGGGCGAAACTCTTACGAATTTTTGGATGCAAGATTGATATCGTTGATGACGGTGTTGCTGCTGTGAGAAAGATGAAAATGAATTTGGAAAAATATGATCTGGTCTTAATGGTAAATAATGGGGATCTTTTTATTGTATCGGTGTGATATTGCTTATTGTATATTTTACTCATTGATCAACCAACTATTTTTTTCTTATCAGGATATTGTCCTTCCTCGCCTAGATGGTAAGTGACAAAATTTTACTCGGATTATTTACTCCCGTTTTATATAGGTGGTTAACGAAATCTTTTTTTTTTTTGTAGGTGTTGAGGCAACATCGCAAATTAGACGTTTTGATCCAACAACGCCTATAATCAGCATGACATCGAATACATCAGCGCAAGATTGTGTAACATATTACTCTAACGGAATGAACGACATACTGGCCAAGCCATTTACCAAGACTCGTCTGTTCGATGTCTTGGATAAATATTGTATGCATCTTAAAGCAGCCATGCCAAATTTGCCAAATTTCCAAGATATCAGAATGTTTGAGCAACCTTCGCGGATAGACAATGGCAGCAATTTGAACGAAAATTGGGGTCCACCACAAGTATCTCTAGCATTTTCTATACCGAATGAGGGCGAGGAATATAACCATGCAGTTCCGTATCCCGTGGGTGATGAATATATGCAGATGCTCAATATCGTAAGCTCGTCAAACACACCAACAACGGGCGCTGTTAGATACATTGATGATGTATATGGTGATGATGAAACATCAAATAATCGCCAACGAAAACGGCCGAAATTTGAGTTATTAGAATGACACCGGGTTAATTTGAAAACAAGCATCACGTTTAATGCTCCCATGGGACCAAATAATACCAAAAATTTAAATTCTTTTTGTAAATATTTATCTTACAAATTTAATATATCTGCGCCCTACGTATTATTATTCGTATTCTTAGATCTTAGTTGTATATAGCAGGAGTATGCCAGCCAATTTTGGTGGAGGTTGTTTCAGAGGATTACACACCTCTCTCCTCATCCTTTATAGTGATAGAATAAAAAGTTATTAATATTGTATTTGGAACGCACATGTTGTAAAATTTCCTCAGTGTTCAAAACGCTATGCCTGATTAAGAATCCCAAATATTTTGTCATAATAATAAATAGTAATTTATGGTCTGGTTTCTCTAATATATAAGTCCCATAGTACAGTTGCAAATCATCAAGGCAAACTGCAGGGATGGCACGATGTGGTGATTGGAAATTCTCTTTCTAGAACTGAAGGCTTTCGTTTGCCTATTTAAACCTGTCATGATATAATTTGGTAATGTTAATGGGAACCAATGAACGTATCGCTTGTTATTGATCAATGTGCTACCAACGAGGATTTATCAAGTGAATTATGCACAAAATAAATTGATTCGAAAAATAAGACTTTATTAAGAATGATGACATTTGCCACCAATTGTCTTACTAAGCGCGGGATTCGTATTATACACAATGTTAACCCTGGGGAAAAAATGGTTTACTCAAAACAAAATAACATTAATATTGGCGAATAAAATTTTATTCTCGTCCGCGTCGCATAGGCTATTTTTTTATCAAAGCTGTTTAGTATTTGCTTGTCAGTACTTTCTATGACATTGAAGTATAAGCGTTATTATTATTAATAGGAGAGTTTACTTTTTAAAACTCAATAATTTTACAGCAGTCTTGAATGAATTGAGGGTCTAGAGTAAAGATTGTTTACTTATATTTTTTATGGTAATTCGAAATGACTAGCGCACCTCCCCTCCCTCTTTTTTCCCCCATTGCTCTAGTCGGGATTCTAAATCAAATTGCAGTCATATTAATATGCTAGTCTTGACAACAGGTGGACAAAGGCATTTTAATAACAGAAGGCACGGCTCGGTTAGTACAATTTCCAGGGACTGTATGTTTGTTTTATTAGTATGTAAGAGGGCTATACTAGTTACAAAAATTGGTTAATTCCTGAGCGTGTCTTTCGAGAGATTCTACCTACTCGTTTTATATTTCCCAATATGTTGTTAGTTATGTACGGGTACTATATGTCAGCAATAAATGTCCACATGTAATGTCAATGTCAGCAATTACGTTGTTACGTACGTATTATTATTATTAGGAGATAATCTTGTGTTACTTCATTTTTTTAAAACTTGTTAACGTTTACAAAGTTGACAAAACTACTAAAGAACAACATTTACTGAAGAAGACGTGGATAAGGCGTTTCGTTAAAAACATATTGTCTACGGACGAGTATTTATAAAGAAAACGATATACAGTATGTTGCCGAGTCAACAGTCACGGGAGAGCGGTTGACTATTAACTCGTAGGAATTGAACAGAGCGTGGCTTCTCCTACTTATAGTATACAGTTAGTGACCTTTAAACACTAGGCTTTTACATTTACGACTATGTCGATGAGTGACACGAATCCCGGATAACAAATTGTTCCTCGAGTACAATCATAATCGTGGGATTAAGTCGATAGTCTACCGGTTGGGGTACAATGTGTTTTAATTATAACAATGCGCATCGATATAAACAATTAATTTCGTAGTTGTCACGGGAATAATCGCAGGACAAGAAGCGATTATTATTATTAACGATATAGGGATTAGCGGTTTCACTACTATACCGATAATTTACCAGGGAATGAATGTATTTCAGAGTATAAAGAGCTACTCATTTATTTACAATAAAGTAATTAGAACACTTGAACACTCGAACACTCGAACAGAGAAACTAACGGAATTACGCTGCTTTTATATCTTTCGAAAGAACTGACTAGTCTAATTTTAGCAACGTTTATTAATTATTCCATTTCAGTATATACTGTACTGCTGCTCTTGCTGCTCTTGCTGCTGCTGCAGGTGTTACCATCTAATCAAATATTCTCAGAAATTATACGTTATACTTAACAAGCGGCATTCCTGTCTACACCACTATTTATTAAGGCCATAAATGCGCCCCCCCCCCGATCCAAGACAAAAACGCATTAGTCTTCACGATGTCTATAAGATAAATGTTGGGACATAGCTGACATCACTACTGTAATCCATAACTCTGCTGCAACTAAAGATGCTTGACAACAAAATTATAATTACTGAGTTGAAGGGATAAATTGTTGCAAAATAAAAATGCATAAAGATGCTACAAGTCATATGTAGCTATTCATTGTGACACTCTTCAAGAATGTTTAACACAGGTAACTAAGCTTGAAACCTTATTTAATAGACTATT